>JASGCC010000005.1:1800000-2100000 GCA_030067915.1 Hydractinia echinata | reverse complement strand
TTCGGAATTTAACGCCACTAGGTTCGTAAATTTAAAGAAAAAAAAAAGGGGGGAAAAAATTCACCAGAGAAATATTTTCTAAAGGTAAAATAAAAATAGCAGCGAGTGTCTAATACACTAAACAAATGTAATAGAGAAGTATTAAATAATAATAATATCTGAAAAAAGTCTTATCTTATTCAAATGAGTCAAGTCGTTGTAAGATATTAACTTTTAACCTCTGTTACAATGCATTATCGTCACTTTCTTACTCTAAACGCCTAATGGGCAGTTTATTTTTTACTTTTGTAACTTACATAAGAACGAACTAATGAAAATGTGTTTAAACACTAATGATAAAATCTTTTATATCTTAGATATCATATTGAGCTTCCAAATATAAATAAAAATGAAATATAAGTGTTTCAAATATATTTAATATTTATAATTTAACAAGAACTTACCTTGAGTTTAAAAAACAATCTTTCTGTCAGCACGAACTTTTTTTTTCTTTCAAATTTTACATAGTACCAATTGTATATAAGTACTAATCATTGCACGTTCCAGAGTACTATATTGCTAGGCTCGAAAAATAACCAGATAAGATGTCAAAACTCGAAAAATATATGTCATATTGTACGAGGTTCCAGTGCGATAACTAGTTTATCATTAGTGCGAAAAATTATAAAATAAAACGATATACAAAATAAATCTTTACAGTTTGTTGTAAATTTCAATCGAAGGCGGGAATAATTGACTTTTTTTTGTTGATGAAATAGACAACATTCAGGTAAGTAAAAAAAACAAAAGAAAGAAACAATAAAAGTTAATTAACCGTGACTATTACATAATAAGTTTAGTTAGTGTAGGTTGTTTCTTTTGAAAATTAAGAATTTTGTTTTTATAAAACACGGAACATTTTATAGAGATCTTCAACAGCCGTCGTCGTAGAAAATTGTGTACAATACATGTCACAATTACATGTCACAGACAGACGCACACACGAAAATAAGAAAAAATCTCTGTTTACATATACGATTCTCGACCCCAGAACTCTTTCAGATAAACCTTTTTAATTTCAAAGAGGTCTGCGGGCGAGAATCGCACATTTACATCTTTGTTCTCAAATATTTTGTTTTAATAACTTTCGAAATTATTTTTGGAATTTAAATATTTTTTTTCTCTTATACCCAGACTCCTGAAAATTTTGCGCGTCATATTTTACATGTAACGTCTCTCCTCTTATCCAATCACGTTTGATATTTTTCGTGCTAAATAATAAACCCAGTTGCGACAACAGCAGTAACCTTTTTCCAGTTTTTGATTAACATCTTACAGATGGTAAATTTAACATTTTGCAGGGATTACAGCTATTCGTGTTGCCTTCGCTTCCTTATTAACCCAAAGTTATGATGCTACTGGTATGTGCATATTTAGCATATGTAATTTCCCCGCCAAAAATTATTTTACATGTTTTTTATAGAATGTGTGTGATTTAGACTTGACCGTTGAGTAGTCCTTTTAATTTGTGAGAAATTGATGTATTTCAAAAAATAGTCAAGGTGTGTAATGAAAATGTACTTGCATGGTTTTACTCTTGCAATTAGCGAAATATTATTTTTGTAATAACTGAAATCACTAAAAGAAAGATCTAGGTCTAAGCAGCCTGCTTCTGTTTACTATTTATCGTTAATTGTTCTCCATGCGATTGGTCGTAAGTAGTGTTCCTCTAAGGTAATTAAGCTAAGTTAGATTTTCTAATCAAATAGCGTACATTCTGCATTCAAGTCTTTCAACATTTTCTCCATGACTAGAAGAAATCATGCCTGCATGGCGATCATATAACAATTCCCGATACATCTTCTTATTTTAACCTGAGCCAGTCGTCAGACTCTTTTTAAGCCTTGTTTTTTTTTTGTAAAAAACAAGAAATTTGGCTTCAGCTATTGGCTATTTTTTTCTTAAGTGTGTAAGTAACGGGAAGTTTTAATGTCCTTGAGGATTTCATCCTAACGGTTGGCTCTTCTTCCCCTTTCACGGTAACTAAGTTACATTACCCACTAAATATAATTATGGCATTGCTATAACTTGCTTGCAACACAAGCCTAATCGCGGTTTAATAAAAAAAAAAGGTTCTTAAGCTTGATTCTACGAAAATTTCTTGCTTGGAATACACTTCCCCATTTTTGTTGTGATTTCACGGGGGAAAATAGAAAATTTGTAAAATTTTAGCCTATTGCTCTTATTTAGTTCTTATTGTTATTGAAACACTGTTATTATGAAAAAAGTGACCAGGGGGAGTCTAAACAGATAACTTATATAGTTACGTAATGTATGTAATGTATTTTTGATTTGTTATTCATAGATAAAAAACTCAATAAAATAACCAATTTTTCGGCGTTTTGGAAAAAGAATTTAACATGTAGCGAGCGATGATCACGTAAAGCATTATGGGAGCAAAGATCGATAAAGAAAGGGCTGGCGCTGACAAACCAATCAGAAAGTTGTCAGCATGGAGGAGGTTGAGCAGCATAAGGTGAAATATTTATTTTTTGAGTTATTTGCTTGTTGTTGTCGTCGTTGTTGTTCATGTCTTGTTGTTGCTTAAACTTTTAAGATTTGCCAATTTCTTGTACCGTGAACTCTATCTCTAACTTGAAAGGAAGGAGAATATCTGTTTCAAATGGGGCATATGTGTTTCAAATAGGGGAAGTTTGTTTTAGATAGGAAAGTGTGCCTCAAATAGGAAATATGTGTCTCAAATAGGAAATATGTGTTTCAGATAGGAAATATGTGTTTCTGATAGAGAATATGTGTTTCAGATAGGAGATATGTGTCTCAAATAGGAAATATGTGTCTCAAATAAGATATATTTGTTTCTGATACAGAATATGTGTTTCAGAAAAGAAATATGTGTTTCTGAGAGAGAATATGTGTTTCTGATAGGTCATATGTGTTTCAGATAGGGGATATGTGTTTCAGATAGGAAATATGTGTCTCAAATAGGAAATATGTGTTTCTGATAGAGAATATGTGTTTCAGATAGGGGATATGTGTCTCAAATAGGAAATTTGTGTTTCTGATAGGTCATATGTGTTTCAGATAGGAAATATGTGTCTCAAATAGGAAATATGTGTTTCTGATAGAGAATATGTGTTTCTGATAGGTCATATGTGTTTCAGATAGGGGATATGTGTTTCAGATAGGAAATATGTGTCTCAAATAGGAAATATGTGTCTCAAATAGGAAATATGTGTCTCAAATAGGAAATATGTGTCTCAAATAGGAAATATGTGTTTCTGATAGAGAATATGTGTTTCTGATAGGTCATATGTGTTTCAGATAAGGGATATGTGTTTCAGATAGGAAATATGTGTCTCAAATAGGAAATATGTGTTTCTGATAGAGAATATGTGTTTCTGATAGGTCATATGTGCTTCAGATAGGGGATATGTGTTTCAGATAGGAAATATGTGTCTCAAATAGGAAATATGTGTCTCAAATAGGAAATATGTGTCTCAAATAGGAAATATGTGTTTCTGATAGAGAATATGTGTTTCTGATAGGTCATATGTGTTTCAGATAAGGGATATGTGTTTCAGATAGGAAATATGTGTCTCAAATAGGAAATATGTGCTTCTGATAGAGAATGTGTGTTTCAGATCCCTCCTGGAAATAACCAGTAAGGTTTCATGTAAAGCAGGTTTCGCACGAATTTAAAACTATTACTTGTACCTGTAAACAGTCACAACTTAAATCCAAGATGCTTCATTCCGAATAAAGGACCAATTTTTTACATTTGATAAATATTATGTGAAACAATGGTAAACAAATCGAAATAAATAATTTAGTATACTTTTGAATGAGTCATTTATAGTTAATGTGAAAAAAATAATAAAAGATAAAATATGTAATATACGAAGCATGGTTGAGCAATAAAAATTTTAGTGTTGAGTGGCTTGTATGTTTTTATTTGACTTTTACATTTTGTTTAAATTTTTCTCTGGTTATATTTTGTTTTTGTTTAGCGGGCCACAAATCTAGCTACCATTTTCTTGTATGATTTTATTCTAAGATGCTTCTAAAGTAAAAGGAAAATATTAAAAATGGATAGTCATATATAATTAAAGAAAATAAAAGGTTTTTTAATAAAACAATGAGGATTTTTTGTGTTTAAAATTAAATAGTGAAAACATTAAAAGAAAAGAAAAAAATTATTTATTTTTTGTTGATTCTTTCTTTTTTCATTAAAGAAAAAAAATTAAGAGGGAGCAAGGGAAAAAGAACAGAAATTCCAAATTGCAAGAAAATGATGTGAGACTCCAGACAAAAGTAAATGCTTTTTTCTAACTTCAATCACTCATTATTTTTTATTCGCATTCTCTTTCAAGTAACACACTGAATAGATTTTAAAGAAAATACTGTCTTTTCTTGATGTAGTGGCTACAACCGTTCACGAGAATATTGAGACAATGGCACATTTTTTGGCCATTTTACAAAATTGGCAAACAGCGTCAACTTCCGAATTCGGAATTCTTTGCGAAAGTACTACTTTTTTCAGATGCGTTTTTTTTCTTTCTAACACGTACGTATCCAGGGCCCACGAAGGCGCCGAAATTTGAGAAAAATGGCTACACTGACGTCAGCAACAATCAGCATATTTTGAAAGTTGGGATCTAACCAAATAACCTGAGATCTTAAGTCCGTTCAAATGGCGTGAACCTAGTATAGAAATGACCATAGAGGTATAAAAGTTCTTTTATACCTCCATGAAATGACCTATATAGTTACTTTTAAGGACGGATTTCGAAATTTGTCTCAATCATATAAATGTCTCAATATATTTTGTGGATGCTTGTAGAAAATAAATATCCTTTTCACACTATTCAATACAACTTTTGTGACACATCTTAATCACCTAAGTCTCTTTTAGCTGAAATTCAGCATATGGTCGGTGATGCTAATTTTGTTAATAAATGTATTGCTAATTAATGCTTGGGTGACAAAAATAATAGCTCGGATGATGCCATCCATAAATTACCCTAATTGTCAATTAGATTGGGTTGATATTTTTTTAAATGTACACTTCACTGTACCTATTTTCTTCTGAGCATATTTTATACCAGAGCTTTAATGATCCCTGGAGCTCTGGTAAAGCGGCACAAATAATCCATATCTTTAGAGACACTACTGATTTAGACGCAAAGTTAGCACGCACATGTTCTGTCCCAAGGTAAATAGGTTAGTGGTAACAGAACAAAGAAGAAAATTAATGACCTTATCAGTTATACACGCTTTGTTTTATAAGTAACGCAACAGTTTGACTAAGGCTCAACCATAATTTTACAGGTTTAATTGTTGCTTACTTCTTGCTTGTCGACAAAACCACTTTAAGAGACTAAATACTCATGTGTTTGCTTGCTCAATTAAGCACCAGTCAAAATCCAATTTTTAATTTACATGACTTTTAAAATTAGAACAGTCTCGGGAACCAATACTGTCTATGTAATCCCTGTTGTGTTCTTGTTTGTTTGTTTGTTTGTTTGTTTCCTTGCTTGTTTGTTTACTTGTTTACGCACTTTAGGCTTGCTGTTGTTTACAAAGTTGCTTCTGTCCCTTTATGAGGATTTATGAAAAAGCGTGTATAAAGTGAAAATTCTTGCCCTGTAATTATCAATGTATTCTACAAGGTTTTCTAAGTCCACACCCTATAAAGAATTACTGCATGAAAAGGCAAAATTATAAACAATTTTTTTCCCTGTCAACAAGTCCAATTTTAGTACTTTATCACACCTGGGAAAAATTTATCAAGCTTTAAATTTACAGGCTTCGTTTTTATAAGAAACTGCTTTATAAGAAACTGACTAGTCCCCTTTCAAAAAGTAAGTAACTCTTACTAGTTGTGAAAATGTAAAATCTTCAAAAAACTTTTTCACACATGCCTTCCCCATTAACCAATGGCATTCGAATAGTATTCAGGTATCATTACCTGGTATAAACAAGAAATTGGACGAATATTGAGTTGGTTATCTTGCCAACTTGGAAAACTGCTTAAGAATTGACGATTTATGTTGTGAAAAACTTTTGCAAGTATTTTTCTAATCTATCGAACTTTGTAAAATGTTTAGAAAAACTTTCTCTTCACCCTGCGGTAAACTATAATTTGTAATTTTTTTAAAATGTATACTAAAGAATATTTTCTGAGTACCTAATTTCGCAAGTTTGGATAAAATCTGCAAAAATCGCGAAAATTCATTCCTTAATAATTTTAAAATGTTTTAATTTGAGAATCTCTCAAAAAAATCTACCACAAAAGTAATTTTTTTTAACTCTCCTCGGCGAGGGGCCAAGAGTGACTACGAAAAAAGTTAGCAAAGCGACTAACCACCATGACCTCATATTCAGATAAAAACCTTACAATTCTGGACAATTCTGGACAATTCTGGACAATTCTGGACAATTCTGGACAAAAAAAGAATGTATGAAAGAATTACACCATCTTGTTCCACGTTTGTGTTATTACACACATTTATGTACTACGAACGTTTCGCGAAAATATTTCCGGGAAATTTTTCCCAAAAATCGCAAAAGTGTTTGTTAAACATTTCGCGTTTTTTTTTAAAGTTCTGCTCGCGTTAGTTTCCGCTCCTAAAGTAACATATTCGGAATCCAAGATTTTTAATATTAAATTTTAATAACTTCCTGTTGCCTAAATATATTAAGACGTCCGAAATGTACGATTTCTTTATTTTCTTATTGTCCACTTCTTAATTTTTTAAAAGAGTGTTCACCTCTATATAGCTATTTATTACTGTATGACAAGAACGAGCACTGCATTGATGCTGATGACTATTGATGTAAACGTATTCAGGACTGGAATTTGAGAAAGATAGCTGAGAAGTATGATAGATGTACCTTAATTTAAATATCAGTGTTCTTATTTTTGGTTTCGGGTTTTGGGTTTTTTTAACCAAGATGTGTGATAAAAACAAATGTTTTTACGTTCTCTACGGTTTTAAGCAACATTGAGTTCTGGTGCAAGGGCCAGATAGAAAAAAAATCCCGAAGATATTGTTTCCTATAGCAATTGCTTTTACTTGCTTGTGTTTAATTACAGTCATATTTAGTCATATTGTTCTAGCAGTAAGTAGCTACTCTTGGTTTCTACTTAATGGTTTGAAACAGTCATTCTTTTAAACCGTCCGTCTCTTTTTTCGTTTTATTCCTACGGTTTTCGCAAGTGTAGCCTCAGTGAATTTTAAATTACAAACTTTTGATAAATTCAGAAATATTTCACTTCTACTATCATTTCTCATGCAGCGACGGTAGATTCTGTCCAATTAGAAGTACAGTAGACTCCCGGTTATTCAAACCTGCACTTATTCGAAATTCTCGGTTATTCGAAGCGATTTTCATTCCCCTTGAATTTTCTAACTCGTTTTAGAGTAAATCTCTCTCAGTTATTCGAAAATTCGTTTATTCGAAGTGGTTTTCTAACCCCCTTGGCTCAATATTCTCTCAGTTATTCAAAATTCTTGACAATAGCTGGAGTAAAAGTGAGAATTTTCAACTTCAAACACTTTTTATAAAAGAAAAATAGTCTTTATTCCTAAAAATAAAACTATGCACAAAGCAATTTTTGAATGCTTTCACCATTTCCAGAAAATTTAAGCAAACAAGGGATTCGCATTCCTTTGTCATCACCCATATTTATCGCCTTACCTGTGACTTTCACAGAACAACTATTCAATGGATCTGATCTTAGGAAGTAAAATATAGTCACAAACACTTCATAAGAATATAGATATGAAGAATGGTTATTGTTGATATTTGTTTTAAGTAAACATTATATTTGTATATTTTAACGTTTGAAACACTCGTTGCGTTTAAAACTGTAGAGTAGAAACTTGATATGACTACTTTTTTCTTCAAATCCCTCCAAAAAATCCGTCAGAGTGAAAATTGGACCAAAATAAGAAAATTTTCAGTTATTCGAAAGTTCGGTTATTTGAAGTAAATTCCTATCCCCCGTGGAGCTTCGAATAACCGGGAGTCTACTGTACAAGCAAAATACCAAATTTGTCCCCAACGTTTTTAAGTTTCCTTTTTAGGGGAGCAGCCAACGTGAATACTTTTTTTGATGCTTAGAACCCTTTGTAATTAAATACTCAGCTATATGACCGTTCTCGTCCCCAGAGCTTTTACAGATTAATCTGGAGACGAGAATGCTATATCAGATATTTTTTCCTTTGGCAAAGTTACTCACCTGCCCAAGGTGACGAAAATTTCATTGGATGACAAAATGTGCCAAGTAGGTTGTCTTTAGAAAGCTAGCTAAGATGATGTTGTTGAGATATAGAATTTGAATCAGTAACATTAACCAAACAAATAGCTACAAAATATTTTTAACTGAACGCGAATTAATAACTTTGAATTACGCGAATGCTCATAATTTTGGTTGTTTTTTGCTTTTTATAAGTTAACGTATTGCGAGTAAATTTTTGTAAAGTTTCGAAGATTACACATACAACGTAACCTCGTTCCCAGGGATTGTCGCCTTTTTGGTATGAGAGAAGAAGTCAAAATATATTTTTCGTCTTCTCTTATAAAAAAAGGCAAAAATCCCTGGGAACGATAGTGGAATGCAATGATTTTGACTGCATGATTTTGATTGGCTGGTTAGTTACATAGAATATAAAATATTCCAAAATTGGAAACAAATCTCGCACGACACTTGTCTAAGAAAACTGCATAGGAATTAATTTTTCCAAATTTGGCTAAATTTCGCAAAAATTCCAGCGCGCAAACAGGAAGCAAGGAGGCAAATAATACTTCTTCTTTGACTTATTTTTATATTTTTTAATTTTTGCAGACAGGCTAACTTGGAAACGTTTTCTGAGCAAAGAAATACCAGTATCTTACACTTCAAACATTTTTATGAATGTTAATTGGCTGAGGAGATTTCTGCCGCTCAAAAGTAGAATTGATTTCCATCTTTAGAGACGACGGAAAGTTCTGCCAGCTAATCATTAGATTCTTTGATTATTTTTCTTCGCACGGAAACGGCCTAGTTGCGACATTCAACCAACCTCAACCCCAGGAATGTTTTTTTCTTTTTGTCGCCGTCCGTCAAAAAGAGTCCTAGGATCTAGGTTGACACTCAAATCCAAAGGCGAAATTTAAAAACATAATCAATTTTCAAGGGTGTCTTCCTATACAACTTAAAATTAGTTTACAACCTCGTACCCAAACTGGTGCATTTGGCATAAGAATTCATCAGTTTTTACTTCTATTCCTTTCTTATTTTAATATGTTTTTACTTATCTTTGTTGTTAGTTATTAGTTCTTATTACCCTTTTTTCTTGCTTTTACTTAAAATGTCTATGTTTTGTTGTGTTACTTATCGATTTATATTTATGTTAAAATTAATTATTCATCTCCTTTATGCTTAATTTTATTTTTTTATTTTTCTGTATAAATACAGTATACTCCCGTTAACTCGAACCTCCAAGGGACCGGGAAAATTAGTTCGACTTAACGAATGTTCGACTTAAGCGAAGCTCCCGTTAAGTCGAACTTTAGGAAAAATAAGATAATAGTTCGAGTTAAGGCGATTTTTCTTTTTTAAAAAAAACTACTAAAGTATCACATTTTGTATAGTCAAAGATTACTGATTTTGATAATAATAAGTGAAGTTTATATCTATTTTAAAAAATGAATTAATTAGAATTAAAGAAATTTAATTTTTATCAAACAAATTGTTTTTCCTCTTTCCTTTAAAGTTCGAGTTATCCGAAGGAATTGTCTGAAAGGGAACTCGAAAATGGTTCGAAATAGCGAATGTTCGTGTTAACCGAGGTTCGAGTTAACGAGTGATTTTTATAAGAAAGTAAAGTCGTTTATAAGAAAGTAAAGTCGAGATAATAAAAGTGCGAGTTATCCGGTGTTCGAGTTACCGGAAGTCTACTGTAATTGGAACAAAATTGCGTTATATTGAAAACCAGACGGTTATTACATGTATATCTCTAACGAAGCAAAAAATATACTCTAAAATGTTAGATGCGGCCAGCAATTTTTATAAATAGCTTCATCCGCGAAAGTTAATAGTTTTTGCGGGAATTTGTTTTCGCGAATCGATAATGAAAGGATTAAAAGTTACCACAAAAATTAAACCTTTGGTTAATGAGAAAGTTATCGCTGGTATCGATGTAAAATTAATTCTTAGCAAGATTTATTTCGCAGATCACAAAGGACTTGCAAAAATTTAATTTCGTAAGAGTCAATTCGAGAAAAATTTTAAACTTAAAGTAGTTCTGTGTTTCTTTTATCTTTTGCTGCGATTTTTTGTTAACAGATGTAAATTTCTCTTTTTCAAGTCTTCTGGTTTCGAAAACTTTGTCCCCTAGTTTCTTTTTGCTAATATTGTTATTGTTGTTGTTGTTGCTGTTGTTGTTGTTGTTGTTGTTGTTGCCCTCGTTATTGTCGTTTTCTGTTGTTGTTGTGTTGTTATTGTGTTGTGTTATGACAACGTATATTATTTCTGACACAACTTTCATCAATGTAGGAGAGGTAATCAAATGGGAAAAGTGAACAGCAAACTACCGCCTTCAGAATTACGCGATTTATTACTACGGACGCATTTTACCGAACAAGAATTAAAGGATTGGTATAATGGATTTAAACGAGATTGTCCTGATGGTAGATTAACATTAGAACAGTTCACAAATATATATAGTGAATTTTACGGAACAAGTGAAGCAAAAAGATTTGCCGAGCATCTATTTCGTACATTTGATGTGAATCAAGACAACAGAATTGGTAAGATAATTTACTATTGACAAACTTATGCATTATCTTATAAAGATTTTGGATCTTTGAAGAAAAGGCTTTTACCAAAATTTATTTTAATTTTTTTTCCGACCTCAAAGTTGTATCAACTCAAAATTTTTTGTATTTCGCGAGCCATGTTCTAGTTTTTGCTAATTTTTTGTTAATGGTCAGTTTTGCTAGTTTTTGTATTGAAAACTTACATGAATCTTTCCCTTCCTTTCTTGCCTTGCCACTCTTTAATAATGCTTTATCTTTTCTCCAAGCTTAGTGCTTCTAAAAAACATCGTCAGAAGAAACATAAATACTACCACTGATCATAAACACAGCTATATGTTATTCCTTTTAGATTTTCGAGAATTCATTTGTTCTCTGTCGATAACAACACGAGGCACATTTGAAGAGAAATTAAGATGGGCTTTTGACGTATACGATATAGACGGTAACGGAGCTATAACCAAAAATGAAGTCTTGTGTATAGTGAAGTCTATTAATAAAATGATGGGTTACATTAACGATAGAAATGCGAGTGAGGAAAAAATATTAACAATTTTTCGTGAGTTTGACACTAACCACGACCAGATGTTATCATTGGAGGAATTTATAAATGGCGCGAAACAGGATCAAACTTTTGTGCAGATGTTGCAGTGTAACGATTAGCAGAAATTGTTGTTGGTCGACTTTTTAAATTGAATTTGTTATTTTTTTTGAGAATATTTGTTTAAAAGATATGTTCTTGGAGACGAGGTTTACGACACGTGACTGATTCATTTCAAGTGACGCGCCTGTGACATGAATAAAGTGTTTTAAGATGTAAATAAAAGTATATGTAAAATTTATTTAGGGAGATAAATTTTGGGTAACAAAATTTCGTTGTTGCATTGTTATTCAATTCTTGCCATCAGAAATGATTTGAGATGCGTAGAGGGGGATTTTTACGAAACAAAATGTGAATGACGAATTCGGCGGAGAATATCTTTGTGATTTCCACGTGACACGAAAAACATGTGGGGATTCAAAATAGTGAATGTAAGCATTCTTTGAATATTTAAAACAAAGCAGTTATTTTAAATTCTTTCCAGTAATGAGTTCTGCTAAGAATAAGCACGTTAAAGTTTACAGTAAAATAATTCGCTACTAAAAAAGTAGAAACTTCTACTTTAAGGCAAAGCGAATTTCTTTAAGCAAAATTAAAAAAAAAACTGCGCGTGCTCAGATACATTTCACCGTCCAATTCACTTTGTGAAACCCCCCTTAAATATCACATAATCTCGCCACTAAAACCTTTGAACTCCCGTGTAATAGAGGCGAAATAAAATCTTTCATTTCAATATTTTCTTAAACCTTCGGGCGAAATGGAAAATGTATTGGAAATTAATAATGTTACAGCATTACAACATCTTCTTAATTCTCTTATTCAGCCATTTTATATTCGTATTTCTGATGTGCTTGTTTCAATTTAACTACAGATAAAGTATGATAGGTTGGATGTTTCAAATATGTTAAAAACCTTTTTTCAGGGTGTTGGAGGCTTGGGCAGAAATAAACAATTGAGGGAAGGGGACGATTATTTAGTACTCTAAAACGTGAACGGCCTCTTAGGATTTGGCACATATTCGGTACAATCACTACAATTGCATGTGTCAACCTCGTCCCCAGGGGCTTTCGCCTTTTTCACATCGAGGCCGCAGCGGCTTTGACATGGGCAACAAACCCTGGGGACGAGGATGTTGCATGTGTCTGTCCGTAATTGGCAAAGTGGACTTGCCTTTAGAAATTGAGACATAACATTTTACGTGAACAAAACAAAATGGATTGATGTCAATAGCATATTTAAAGTTAGCGAAGTCATTGCTTTCCACTTTATAGTTTGAGTATAAAGTAACTTGGAAACGGGTGGAAATAACTGACGTCATCTACTCCAGCGTTGATAACTAGGGACCACCTTATAGTTAAATTGGTCAAATTCTCCAATTTAACCAAATCTGAACCAACGGGTTGATGACGTCAGGAAAAACTTTAAATCCTAATATCTCTTCTCTATACAATAGAAGCAACGACTAAGCAAACTCCTAAAAAAAAATTTCGGTGTGTCGACGGGTCATTGCTAACGTCATTAAAATTGAAATGGCGAATCTTTCTATTAAATTTTCCGCTTAAGAAGTGGATTTTTCCACGGGGTTATTTATTAATATTTATTTATTTTTGGCACTTCACCACTTATAAGGAACAGAATTATTTAGTTGTTGTTTACCTGGGCAAATTCATTGGTTAAATACGTATTTACTTTTACGTATTTAACCAATAAGTACTTACTTTACTGTTCTTACTATTTTTTACCTGTTTTTTGTTTGTTTAAGATTTTAGCAATTTTTTTTAGGGAGGATTGTTTAAATTTGGCATTACTTACTTATTCATACTTATTGATAGCTTTTGAAGATGTAACCCTTCACGTCTGTCGTGGACGACCGGCATCAACTGCAACTTCACCATCTAGAACTCTAAAGAGAAAGAGATAAGAAGCAGTGTTAAACTTTGTAATGGAAGGTATGCTGTTGTCACAGGGTGAGGGTTTCCCTGTTATAGAAGGTTCATCGGACAAGGAACTCAGGAACTTATCCAATGTTCTTTTAAACGACTCAAGTGAACATTGAGACGTGTCTCTAATATGTTTAGAGCTTGATAACGAAAACTTTGGTGTAGTTTGGAGAAGGAGCTGGGCTTTGATGTTGACAGAACAGGTGGAAGATTGAAAAGACGGTCTTTACGATTTGAGACTTTGAGCTCAAGAGCAGGAGTTAAGTTTGGTACACAATTTTCAGCTATTTACCAGGCGTAGATAATGATGTACCTTTTTCGCCTTCGTTGGAGGGAGTACAAACAAAAATGCTTCAGTGTATCCCAGTAGTCATGTTTTCTACCGCTTACCTTCTTCAGAAAACTCCATTGGACCCTTTCAAGAGAGCTAATGAGTGACTTGTTTAATGGATTCCAAAGTTGCGAGCAGTATTCAAGACGAGGGATTGCTAGGCACTTCCAAAGTTGCACGAGGATGACAGGTGATCTTGAATTAAACGAGCGTAAAATCCAGCTGCAGAGTTGTTTTGCGTTCTCTATGACGACATTTATGGTATTTGAACATTGCATCATCGGACATGTGAATACCAAGATCTTTTACGACTGATTTAGGGGTAATTGTGGGGATGATTTGTAATTGAAACAGTTTTTGAGTGATTCATTGTTACCATATGGTTAGAGTTCAAACTTGATATCATTAAATGACATGTTGTTCGTGTTGCTCCAATCATAAACTGTTTGTAGATCGTCTTGGAGTTTCACTGCATCTGTGAGTGTGTTAACTTCTTTCGTCAGTCTAGTGTCATCAGCAAAACTGGTCAGGGTTAATACAAGGAGGTCAATGTCACTACTTAAGATTAAGAAGATGAGTGGTCCAAGAACACTTCCCTGTGGGACACCTGAGCGAACACGAGCAGACGAAGAGAAGTGAGCTTTAACTGAAACAAATTGTGTTCTATCATTCAGAAACGCTTTGAGCCAGTTTAACAGCTTCCCTTTTATTCCGAGTTGTTCTATTTTCTTCAATGCAATTCCAATGTCCACCTTATCAAATGCCTTTGCAAAATTAAGGTATATTACGTCTGCGTTAGAATTGTTGCATATAATGTGGGAATGTTGTCAAAATGGTCTAGTAGTTGGCTTAAACATGAACGACCAGATCTGAAGCCATGTTGGGTTGGGTTAAACAAGTTATTTCTTTCCATGTAATGAACCATGTGGTTACGAACAATCTTTTCGAAAACTTTTACGATGTGTGATGTAAGGAAAATGGGACGATAATTTGCAGGTGTTGCTTTATTTCCTCCTTTATGTTGAGGGGCGATCGTGCCTTTTATCAGGATCGATGATATTATATATTCTTCAAATGATTTCGACCAAATCAATGTTAATGCTTTTGACAGATGATGTTTACACTGTTTGAGCAAGATTGAGGGGAAACCATCAGGACCTGGGGCTGAATTTGTTGACAGTTCATCAATTGCTTTTTGTATGTCATCTTCAGTGAATGAAATACTTTGCAACGACTCTTCGTGTTAATATGGCTAATTGTTATTTTGATAATTTTTGTACGGATCACTGAACACGGAGCAATACTGTTGAAGTAGCATATTAGCCATTGTTTTTGGGTCTGAAACGTGATTCCCGTTTTCATCGATGAATGGACCAACTGTAGTTTTGACTTTTGCTAGTTTCTTTGCATACGAAAAGAAAAATTTCGAATTGCGCTTTATAGCTTCAACTGCTTTTTGTTCTTGATAATTAACAGAGTTTTTATAGGATTTTTGGAGCTGTTTCTCAATTTTTACTAGTTTATCCTTTAATTTATTTACACGTGAAGGTGATTTGACTTTCAGAAGAAGTTTGTTAATTCTTGTTCGCCTTCGCATCAGGTTCATTCTTTCACGAGGAATTTTACCTTTCGCATGTGGAGTGTGTTTTCGAAGGGGTACATTTGGTTCAGCTGCAGATAGACATATATCATAGAATTTCTCTAGCATGTCAGCTACTGAGAGATTATTGAATTGAATTTTCCAATCCATGTTGGAGAAATAATCATTGATCTTCTCCCATGATACATTTTCGCTTTGGAAATTAAGATGATCAAATCGGGAGGATAACGCTTTGGGGGAAGTTGTTGGTTGAATGTGAGTTGGAGTATAACAAGTTGAAACTTCGACAAAGAAGTGGTGTGAAATGGATCGAAGTGTTGGAAGTAATGTATGTTATGGATAAGATCAGTATTGTTTGTTATAACAAGGTCTAGTTTGGGTTAGATTGAGATCATATAGTAATTGACTTGTTATATCAATCATTTCTTTTTCATCTTTGGTACACGACTCGTTTGGGGAGCATTCAGGCCAGTTGGTATGAGGTAGATTGAAATCACCCATTATAATAATGTCAGTAGAAGGAGATAATGATGTAAGAGGATTTTGGTTGCGGCATCTTGGTAATTGAGTGATGTAGATCTGTTTTTATTCTGTCGATCATCTGGTTGGCGATAAATTATAGCTAAGGCTAGATCTTCAACTTTGAGTAGATGATTAGTACTTGGATAGCATTATCTGAATACTGGAGAATTGACTGAAACGAAGCAGCACAGTCTTCAGGTACGTAAAATGCTACACCTCCAGAATATCTACCTCTTTCCAAAGATTTTTTTCTTGTGCTGTCTGTTCGAAAAAGTTTATATTCAGGAATGTTTAATTCAGCATCTTTGTGTTGGTGTAACCAGGTTTCTGTGAGACCTATGAACAATTGTTTTTTCTCTTTTAGTATGTCTGAGAGAAAGGGAGCTTTTGAGGGTACAGTTTTTGGTTTTAAGCCTTGAATATTGATATATGTAAAAAAAGTTTAATGCCGGAACTGGATTGGATTGGTTTGGCTGAAATTGTTGTTGTTTGTGTTGTTGGGGTTGTTGTTGTTGAAGCTGTTGTTGAAGTTGTTGTTTGGATGGAAGGTATTTCGCGGGGATGGTTGATTTGGAGGACTGAAGAAGTGAAGGTTGTTCGGAATAGCTGGTTTGAGGTTGTGTTGTTGGTGTTGGAGAGGCGGAAACATTGTGTCGTATTGCTGAACACGAGGTTGTTGTTGTAGGCTTGCTTTGAGTTTTGTATCCATTGCCGCAAGGAGCCTTACTTCCATTTGGTGGATTATTTCTAAAAAATCAGGAGTTTGTGTAGGTTGTGGAGGGAAGGTATTTTCAGTGACGTGATTTGTTGGGAAGTTGTTGTTTGAGAATCTGCTTGGAGGCAAATTAAGTGACATTAACGACTTCAGACGCTTTGTTCCTTTATGTGACTCTTTTTACAGTTTTCATTAAAACATTCTCTTTTATGAAGGGAGGTCGAGCAGATGACTGGGTGATAGAACGTACATTTGGAGCCACGTGTGCACCACTTGTTCTTGTTTGTGCCGTAAGCTAACAGTTTATTACAGATTTGAGGATGATTGAATTTGCACTTTTCTTTCTGTTTCGCAAATTTACACTTGTTTTTCAGATAAAACTTGCATACTTCTTGCTTTTGTGGTTGTAAGCTTTTCTTGGTTTCTACAGTACTGACCGATGAAAGTGGGATGTTTTGCTCTTCGATCTTTTGATGTCGCTTTAACAGGTAGTTTCCTTTTGTTATCTCAATTTCAGGATCTTCTGGATTTTGGGATGATTCATCAGTAGTTTCAGTGCATGGTGTTGGGGCTTTAATAATGATGCTTGGTTCGATGTGTTGAACTTCTTTGATCATGGGTTTCCCATCTTTAGGTTGTTTATCTTTAGGTTGTTCACTATTAGTCGTGTACAGTTCTTTGGATTGGTGGTTTTGGTCTGAATCATTGGTTTCTGGAGTAATGTAATTAATTTCACATGCTCCGCAGAGATAGTGGAATCCCGGAATCTTCTGAGGCTTGATAGCAGCACCATAAGGAAGGATAAGTTGGAAGCATTCTTTATGCGCTTCTTGACCGCATATTTTGCAAGCTAAGAACGGTTCATCATTGTTCTTAATAAAAAAGAGTATTTTATACCCTTTTATACCTTGTCTAGTTTCTTCCGAAATGCTGGCTCGTTTATTTGAAAGATTTGAAAAAAACACTAAATACTCTACCCTAAAGGCGCCTACAAGGACAATAAAAAGAATTCGTACTTATGTTGAAGATGTTCGTACTATTATCAAAAATGTTCGTAGTTTTGTTCAATATGTTCGAAGTTTTGTCAAAAATGTTCGTATTTGTTGTTTGTTTTGTTTACATTTATGGGCCACCGTAAGAATATGCACACTATGCATACATTTTTCAGTACTCTGTCTGTCTATCAGCGGTCTGCAAAATATAATACTAAACAGTAAAATCGAAAATTTCAAAGTTTCTTTTACCAGAAAACTTGATTTTAAAGCAACGTAAGCGTTTATACAAAATAAATTATGAATATTGAATATTTGTAAGGTACTTTTCAGTCTTTTTTAGTTGTATTTGGGTGTCAATATGATTTAAGATGTTGTTTTTGTCCTCGTTGCTCATAAACTTTCCTCCCACCATAATCTCCACTTTCGTGAAAGTCACTAAAGTAAAAAATTAACGTTTTGTAGCCCCTTTAAAAAGCTTAATTTTAATTAGAGATACGAGTGGCTATCCTGTAGATGGTAAACTTGACTTGGAAATCAAAACATTTTCTCCCTGAGGAGACAGGAGTTAAAATTTGTCCTTTCACGCAAGACTGGTTGAGACATATGCCATATTATTAAATAAAATTAATAGGGATAATTTTCTTCATATTTAAAGAACTACAAATTAGAAATTTCATATATATATAATATATAACTTCATAAATTCAAATTATATTGCATAATTTTTTGTCAGTGTTTTATACTTATACAAAGTAAAATACTCGAACAATTTGACATGCACATTTTTTTAAGAAACCAGTGCCACAAAGGCAGACAGGGGTCAATTGTTTTCAGATTTTAAGACCAACTGCTTGATAATAATGTTAATAAGTAAAACCTGATGCATAACCTGATCGTCAAGCATAGGTCTAACGAACATTTAGAACAGGCATTCTTCTAAAATTCAATAAAATTTTCTTTCAGAAATCAAACTAAAAACCCAAGAGAAAAACAAAGCTAAGAATTTCAAAATGGTTACATAATATTGCAGCTCAACTCAGTTTATCCGATGCTTATAAAATATTTAAAAAAAAAAATATCTTTAGTATTATATACTATATAATAAAGTTCAGTTTCTCTCCATTGTTCTACGCCTATCTTGGTATTCGATCTCTTAAATAACTTAATATAAACTGTGTACCCTTCGTCATAATCTGCGGACGTGGATTTCGAAATGAATTCCCATCAAGAGTCAATGATTTTAACCATGACAAATTCCCCAGCTGTGGTGGTATCCGTGCAATATTGTTGTTCGAAAGATCCAACGTATGTAAAGTTTTCAGCTGCAATAAATCGTCAACATCTATTTCACTAATTTGGTTGTTTGCTATTATTATTGTCTGCAGTTTTGGGAGCTTACAAAGTATGGCTGGTATTGCAGCAAAACGATTAAATGTGAGATTGATTTGCAATAGATGAACCAGTTGCTTCATCTCGGTTGGTAAAACTGACAACATGTTTTTGCTTACCTCCATGAAAGTCAGCTTAGTCAACGTTCCAATTTCCGCAGGAATGGTAGAAATTTTATTTTGTGACACATCCAGTTCATGCAAAGTTTCAGCATAATTAAATATTTGTGCAGGAAATTCTGTCACTGTGTTTTTCGAGATGTTAATGTTTGTAACCTGTGCACCAGGCAGCCAAACAGAATTGGGAATCACTGCAGCTCCAGAAGAATGGTTTAAAACCTTCGTTGTTGCAATAAGATATTGGTCTACAACTTCTTTACTAGGTTCCTTAACAGCTGGTTTATTACTGTTATTCACTGACTGCTGTTCTGACAGAACCTTTCTTTCACTTATCGTGTTATTATTTTCCGCCTTTTTGATAGGAGCCTCTTCTGTTTCAGGAGTTGGCATCCTACTCTTTAAATATGAAAGAATAGCTTGTGTACCCCTTGCAACAATATCTCTTCTGATACCACGTAAAGGATTTCCATCCAAAGACAATGACTTTAACGACATGTTACCAATAACGTATGGTAAACCGGATAAATTGTTATTGGTAAGATCAATGCGTTCGAGAAGCTTCAATGTTGGCAAATTTTCTGGGATAGATGAAATATTATTGTCACGTAAATCTAAAGAAACTAAATAAGGAAGTTTCTCCAAAACAGCTGGCTGAATTTCTTTAATGCGATTGTAACCAAGAAACAATTGTTTGATATTGGCAACTTCAGAAAAGATTGTACATGTATTAATTTGATTGTATCGACACTCCAATATTTGCAAAGAAGTAAGTTTTCCAAATCCAGTGGGAAGCTCACTCAACTTGTTTGAACTTAGATCCAAATCAATAAGGCATGTCAAATTTTCAAAACCAATCGGCAAACTTTCAATTTGATTTTTTGATAGATTTAACTTTTTTAGGTGTTTTAAGTTACCGAAACTCTCTGGCAGCATAGTTAATTGGTTTTGCATTAAATCAAGCTCTTCTATGTTGCATAAATATCCAATGTCCTCTGGTAACTTTGAAATGCCATTAGAAGTTAATAATAAGGTCTTTAAACTTGCAATATTACAAAAAGTTGAAGGGAATTGGGAAATCTTATTGTGACTTAAATGCAATTTTACTAATTCTGTAAGATTTCCAAGCTCTTCTGATAAGGTTTCAATGAGATTATCATGAGCGTCTAGCACCATAAGTGCTGGCAATAATTTCACATCATCTGGAATTTCTGTAAGCTGATTTGATGCTAAAATAAGTTTCCGTAATTCAACTTGATCCCACCATCTCTCGTCAGAATCCCCTAGAGAAGCAACTTTAGCTTCCTCTGGAATTTCAGTATTTATTTTCCAAACTTTTTCTGGTACTGACGTTAAAGATCGATTTGATAAATTTAATTGTCCATTGTGACGAGCCCCTTTTAGCAGAGCATAAGGAATGTCGTTTCCACCAGCTTGCTGCTGCTGGCCAAATTCACCACCAAATGTTTTTGAAAAAGCTTTGTTCATACGTCTTCTGTTCATTTTCGAATTTAGCAGCAAAACATGTATACAAAACTGTATGTTAAGTGTTCTATATGCTTAGTGCAAACTTGATTACGAAAGCAATAAAATAAAGAAGTATAGGCACTAGACATTCAAAACTACACCCACCTAACAAACAAAAACAACATTCGCGCCAGCATCTGTTTCGAAATTGCTTGTCTCGACTGCCCTGATAAATAAACGAGACCGAAGCCGTGCAACGAATCGTGAACTCGTGTTTGTTTTTAGTCCCTTTCTTAAAAGCTTGTTCTTTTTTCTCTTTATGATATAATCTCATTTTAAAATGATTCAACTATGTAGTATAGCTAACAATCTAGGAGCTTTATTTCATTCAACAACAACTAGCCACAGTAGCTATAGTAGTGTCTATTATTCAGTAACAAAGGCTCTGGGGACGAGAATGATTTTTTTACCTACTTTATTTTTTGCTAAACAAGTCTTTTTGCCGGTTTTTGCTTTTTTAGAATCAAAATACCTTAAAAAATAAGAGGATACAAAGGTTGGATATTTTCAGTTTACATTTTGAGATTGTTGTATAAAAAGAAGAATTCTCTGAACTCCTTTACATGTGTTTTTTTTTGTTTCATCCATTTTAACAAAAATTTTGACCAAATTTTTAACCGACCTTTTTTTGCCAACATTTTTACTGATAATTTATTTAGAAAAATTTGGTCATAGGAAATTATTGTTACTTGTTACTGGTCCGTTCTATATTTTGACGAGAAGACTCGCAGCAAATATGTAGCTAAAAGAGGAAATTGTTCTGTTACATTTATATCCAGGATGACCATATTAGCGTTTAAAATATTGCCATGAATGTGTGTCCGGTATTCCAGAGTGTTAAAAAAGGGGCCAACAACCGTGAGCACGGCTGCTGATTGGAAATTTAATGATGCCTGAGTTAACTTAAAAAATACCAGAGTGGAGCACTTAACACAGGTATGTTTTACATGGCTAGCCTCACAAATATCGGAGGGATATACCCTGTCTATTATTTCCAGGAGGGGCCGTGGCTTAGATGGGGAGTCCTAGAGTAATTAATGCTCATTTTGAGCTTACGCTTCTCATCTCGAAATAACATTCGAAAAAGTAACTTTTCACAATAGTGGTTTCAAGAATACAACCTATTCTATCGTAGTAAAAACAGTTTCCCCACATTTTTATTACGGAAAGTTCTCATAGAAGATTCAAAATTAAACAGTAATACACTAAATGTACCCTCTGGCTAAAACAGTTATCAAGCATTTTTATATCGCAGAATAAGTTGTCAGTCAGCGAAGTTTTAGAATTAATTTTGAGCAAAATTTAACCTTACCTAAAAAACAGCATGAATAAAGCTGACTCGCTACATGCTGCTTAACCTTTCGACGACCACAGAACACAGGACAAAATATCGCGAATTCGAATTAAATCGAACGCCTGCACTTTTAATAAGTTCGAGGTAAGATCTAAGGAGATATCGCTACCTGGGCACTATTTTGATTCATGAACAGACAGAGTATGGCTAATATAAATTACACAAAACTAGATGAACAGTGGGTTCCACCAAAGCGATTTGGATCAAACTAACTCCTAGGATCAAACAAGATTACCGTAATCATAACCTTATCACCACACTGTTTATATGCATGAACCACTAACACGGTGACAACTCGTGTCAGGGTGTATTTTCGTACATATAGAGAATGTAGCTAACAGACTTCACAGATCATGTTAGGAGAGTGATGAGTATTTAAATAAAAATTAAAATTAAAAAATAAATAATACATTCATATTCTAAGATCTCCTATTCGTTCCATCCTTGATGTTACTTCACTTTTTGAGCAAGAAGAGTATAGGAAGAAGTGTTTTTGAAATCACATTCTGTTGATTGTTGATGAATACGCTCTTTCCATTCGACAATCTTCATCCCAGCATCTTCTACAGCCAGTCGAACTTGAGATTTTGTTAGTCTTAAGTCTTCCACTCGTAAAGACCCTATGTCCCAGTATCCCTAGATTTAATAGAAATATATTAACATCTATTTTGTTTTACTTAAGCTTTGCTTTTGCTTTTTATAGCAACTAAGATTTTAATCTGCATGGTTTACAAGATGCAATCTCGCATGAAAAAATAATGAAACATGCTAATGAATTGGTCATGTCTAATACAACAAATTATTTACCACTATACATTTTATTGTTATTATTTTTAGTACAATTATTTATTAAGAATAAATTTCCCCAGTTCCTATTGACATTCTTATGAATACGTGTTCTGAAAAGTGGGTCATAGTGAATTAAATTTAATTAATTATTTGAGCTACTGAAATCGTGCAAGCCAAGCAACAGCTGAATCGAACAAAGCGCCTAAGCAGAAAGGATTAGTTCACTCTAAAGCAGAAAGGAATATTTTATACTTTTATAGTACCCGGCATGCGCGACTTATAACATTGAAACGTTATGCGATAACACCACAAGACGATTTGAAATGCTAACCCATAACACCACAGACCAGCAGATCGCGGCGATTCTTTTGGCGTTTTTTTTTTTTGGTTTCCTTAATTGTGTTTATCTATCATTAGTTGGCCCACAAAAAATAATTAACAAAAATAAACGCGAATACCTTTGTGTGTCGTTCACTGTCATGATCGAAAAATCCCATCTGTAGAAAATATCCCTCATTTTTTAAGCAATTGGTGATATTTTTAATAGCTTTATTGTATGATGGAAGATTTGGTGAACACGAATCAACACAAAACCTCGTGATAATTCCATCGAAGAAGTTATTTCCACTTTGAACGGGTTGTTCAAGGTGGATGTCACTGCGGAGTACCTTTTTTATCTTCAATCGCGTTTGTTTCTCTAATTCATTCGGCGAAATATTCATCTTCTTCGCTACATAGTTTATCATGTACGAATTGTCAAAACCCACTACATTTCCTTTTACCCAGTCTTCTAACTAGTAATAAAAAAAATATTATAAAAAGCTAATTTACTGCTTGGTAAACCTTTACTTTTGGAGAATTTTGCACCCGAAGACCCTCAACTCCAAGCTTCTTCTGTTTTTAGTGTTAAACAGGACCTAGGAATGAGGTTGGTTTAAACTTTTTTACACATACCAGTTATTCAAACCCGTGGAATAATCCACTAATTGTCTTTTTAAAATTTATTGTGCTTTTTATCACAAAAATGTTTGTTAGCAATTTCATTAAGAAGGCTGAAAAAACGTTTTAAACGAAAACCTCTGGAGGAATCCACTCAAGAACATTTAAAATATATTTGTGTTTTATATCACAAAGTGATTTGTTGTCAAATTTCAATGTGACTTATATGCGCAATAATTTATAACAAAGCACTCGTCACGGTATCATTTTGTTTTATCACATGATTTGTTTTAGACAATTACAATTGTAAACAAAACGTTTTTAAAATACGGAACATTTTTATAGGAAGATATATTATAGACGCTTTTAAAGAAAATTGAAAAAAATATAATCCACTTTGCCTGTTCGTACATACTAAAAAGGGTAACACCCTAGAACAAGCTAGAACAACCTGGAACGATCTAGAACAACCTGAGAATAAGCTAGAACAACCTGAGAACAAGCTAGAACAAGCTAGAACAACCTAAGAACAACCTAGAACAATCTAAGAAATATAACAACCAAAAATATAAGACTATCTCTGTATCGTTTCTGTAAATAAATCTGGTTTTCTAACAAGAATATTTCCGCCATGTTTCCCGCTCGCCAAGTTATGGGGGATTCCCTTAGTTTAGTACAACAACAGCATTAACCGTCCCGGTATTTTTACCCCTAAAGTCCAATATCAGCATTTAGCTAGAACAATAGCTAGTTATTGCATTTCTTTATTATATTGCATTTTACCATTTTATGTGAACCCCCAGTCTTACGACGATACAGTTCGCTGCATCAAGGAAATCAACTTCTTTCTGCCTCGCCACATTCGAAATGTTTGAAATGAATGGAAGAAGGAAAAATATTATATTTTTTTCTTCATTCAAATCAGTTTTCAGAACACAGAGCGTTTACGCTATTCCGCACAGAATTCCCATTTCATTCGCTGCCGGTTCTCCGGTTGTTCTCTTCGTTTACTGTCAGCTCTCTGATTGTTCTGTGAAACTGGTGGTTATACCTGGTTTTGTCTTTGGGTAAAAAAACCTTCAAAAACGCTTGTCGTTTAAAAAAAAAACAATGAATGGAAACCAGGTCACCCATTTTGTAGCGAGATGTCGGAAACACACATTTTTTGTGTTTTTTAATCGCGGATTTTTTGTTACCTGTTGTGTTCTAGTAGAAGACATTTCTGATAAAGGATACATTTGGCAGAATTTTCGCGAGTCTTTAATTTCGTTAAAACTTTTCGTGATTTTAAGAATTCTAGATTGTTTGAGTACAGTTTTTTTAAACAAGATAGGGAGCAAAAGGCATACAAAATGTTTTTTAAAAAGAAGGATTTTTTCGCGGTTTTTATTTTTGCTAAAATGCTAAAAAATCGCAAAATCGCGAACACTTTTGCCTTTAGGGTATATTTAGTATTTAAGTCTTTTTCAAATTTTTTTCAAAGTCTGTCACTGTATTAATTATTCAGGCATTACCTAAAAAACTTCAGTCGTTGTCTTTTACATCTGGTGCCACATAGCCTCACCTGCCTTACAATAGTTCTTCGAAAAATCGCATTTTTGTAGCATCAAACAAACGGGGTGGGTGGAGACGTGTCTATGCACATCCATTAATAAGGACTACATCAATACGGTAGGTGCAATCGTTGGCACGTATCATCAACCAAAAGCAAATCTCTGGCCACGTTGCTATTACGACTATTCCTCGTCATTAGTGACCCTGTCATTCCAGGCTATTAATCGCTGCCTTCTGGCTCCTCGAAACTTAGGAGATCGTTTAAATTCTTTGTCGAAGAGCTATGTACAGGAGCCAAACTTTAAAGGTAGATAATTAACTTTGTTGTCTACCTCGACGGTCCAACTGACATATCTTTTCGTTATTCATTCAGCAGATGTTACAATCACGGCGCTTCTTAGGCTTGAATTTTTTTTTGTACACGCTTATAACCTCAATCGCTCACAAAACACACAAAGGGGACTACCCGAATTTAACTCTATCAGCATGATCTTTTGGCATGTTTTCAGATAGGTCTCGCTTGTCCTTAGTTTATTCCAGTTTGTTCCAGGTTGTTCTTAGGTTGTTCTAGCTTGTTCTAAGTTGTTCCAGGTTGTTCTTATGTTGTTCTAGCTTGTTCTAGGTTGTTCTTAGGTTGTTCCAGATTGTTTCAGGTTGTTCTAGCTTGTTCTAGGGTGTTACCCTTTTTAGTATGTACGTTTGCCTGTTATAGACACACAGACAGACACACTCTTCGTATTATTATACAGATTATGTATCTATGTATAAACAATAAAACTAAAACTATATCTTACCGGTTTCAACATTCCGAGATTAAAGTCTGATAAATAAATTTCATCAAAAAAACTACATGTTACCAAGCTGTTCATTATGTTTGGACCGCATCCGATTTCTAATACTCTACCACCGTGAACCGAACGACGTTTCAATACATCAATGGCGTCGTTCATATGTTGCGTGTTGATTTCGTATGTCGGCTTATCTGACGGATCGTAGTACGTTTTTAAAAACGTAATACCGTCTAATTCGACGTTAAATTGATTTTTGTAGGTTTGCAGCTCTTGTTCAGCAGACATATCGAGATGTTCAAGATAAAATAAAAATTAGAAAATAAAAATAAATTTAATATTTATAAGCGAACAGATAACCTGATTAGCACCATAATTTCTCACTGATATGCCGTTCCCATGGTTCTCTTTACCTATACTTCCTTTACTCTTCACATGGCTTGTTAAGCTTTCGTTGTGAGGATGCGCCGACAAAGCCGCAGATTTCATAATGTTTACTGATGTGTCGCAAAGTATCGCTTTGATACTCATAGTCATAACACTTTTTTGTTAGCAGTAACAGGATATAAAATCAAATCGATTGGATTGAATTCCACCCTCGTTTCCAGAGATTTTGCCTTTATGATATGAGGGAAGACAGCAGAAATCGCTGGGAACGAGGGTGGATTAAATTCTATATTTGTTGTTTGTTACCGCAACGTATCGTGAATTAAAGTGTTCTGAACAATTATATATATAGGAGGCGTTAAAAAATTAGAATTTATAATGTTTCGTGTCGCGATTCTAACACTTTCTTTACTGTAAAGTCGTCATATTTGGATAGGGCGGCCCCAAAACTACGTGATCTTGTAGGAAATTCAGTCTACCTGCAGAAAAACTGATCTAGAGTTCCAAAAGTCATTAGATTTTGAGATATAGTCTTTCCAAAATGGTAATCTACGCCACACGCCAACAGGTGGCGTGTAATGGAAGGGTTCAGCTTCGTATTTTACCTTGATCAGCCAGTTTGAAAACAGTTACATTGAAAAACCATACCCAGTTAAGTGGGATCAAGGCAAGCGACATCTGGGCTAAATCTTTACCTTGTCTAGCCTGGAAGAATTTTTTCCATATAACAAGGCTTTTAAAATTACAAAGATATCTTAAGAAGAACAAGATTTTAACAAGGCAGTTTGGAATTTTCCTTGAATAACTGAAATTATGTAATCACTTTTTAAGCTAAACTCGGACGAGACACACTTTTTATAATGAGACAGACTAGACATAATGAGAACAAGAAGCCCTGCGGCTTAAATATTTCCGCCATTAGCAATAATCTGAAAAAGGTATAAAATCGTGACTTGTCACGATTTTATAACTATAATACATTATCTTTCACCAAAAATATCCAGCCTCAACAATTCCTCTTTGAATTAAAATTCATGAATAAGTAATTCGTTCTGCTGAATACAACTTTAGTCTACGTGCTTGCGAAATTGTACAGAAGTAAATGACGTAATTATTAAAAGGAAACGTTAATAACATCATGGCGCATTATAAGACGATCTTCATTATGCTACACTGCACGAGCTTTAACTTTCGATGGCATATAAACTTTAAAATGAAGTATTGTTCATTGGATAATAAAACAATTTGTTGCACTGTTAGGATTCTTATTGGCTTAAAACTCATTTTAGCCTCGTTCTCAGAAAAAAATCTTAGCCTGGATAAGTTTCTGGCGTCCAGCCTAGCTGCACTGTCTCTATCTATCTCTCTATCTCTCTCTCTATCTATCTCCTCAGGCGATTTTAAAGATTCCGCCTTCGCTGGCGGAAATCAACAAGTCACAGAAGGAGTGGCAACGAAAGGCAGTGGGTGACAACGCGATATGAAATACTTCGAGGGAACTGATTTTAAAAGGAATATTATTGAAGAATTAAGTACCCTGAAATTTTCGCGAAACGAACAAAAACGTGAAATTCTTTCAGAGTTGCACTTGAATTTGGCAACCTCTAGTAAGAGAAGTTGCTTTTGTTATTATAACAGCCAATAATAACAGAGGAAAACACTATGTTTGTGTTCATATAGAGGCTTGATCTTCATACATAATGGCGGATATAACAATACACACTATAGCTTCTTGCTTAACTGTATCTGACACACTTTTTAGATTTTTTATTTCACAGCGAAGAATAGTAGTGCTTTTCTGAGTTTTGTGTTCAAATAACTTCGCAACTGTAACCTATGTCTATGTATTGAGGTTAACTTTTGGAACAAAAAATGCTAGCTGAAGAGTGCAAGCACCTATCGCCAGGTTCCTCGCAAAGTAGGGGTATTTGGACTGGTCATATTTGATCGTTGTTGTCAGTTATTATCGTTCTGGTGTCGTCACTCATCATCGTTAATCAGTTGTAACTCATTGTCGTTTAATTGTCACTCATTGTCGTTCAGTTGTCACTCTTTGCATTCAGTTGACACTCATTGTTGTTCAGTTGTCACTCATTGTGGTTCAATTGTCACTCATTGTGGTTCCGTTGTCACTCATTGTCGTTCAGTTGTCACTCACTTTCGTTTAATTGTCACTCATTGTCGTTCAGTTGTCACTCTTTGCATTCAGTTGTCACTCATTGTTGTTCAGTTGTCACTCATTGTCGTTCAGTTGTCACTCATTGTGGTTCAGTTGTCACTCTTTGCATTCAGTTGTCACTCATTGTCGTTCAGTTGTCACTCATTGTCGTTCAGTTGTCACTCATTGTCGTTCAGTTGTCACTCATTGTCGTTCAGTTGTCACTCATTGTCGTTCAGTTGTCACTCATTGTTGTTCAGTTGTCACTCATTGTCGTTCAGTTGTCACTCATTGTGGTTCAGTTGTCACTCTTTGCATTCAGTTGTCACTCATTGTCGTTCAGTTGTCACTCATTGTCGTTCAGTTGTCACTCATTGTCGTTCAGTTGTCACTCATTGTCGTTCAGTTGTCACTCATTGTCGTTCATTTGTCACTCATTGTCGTTCAGTTGTCACTCATTGTGGTTCAGTTGTAGTCACTCATTGTCGTTCAGTTGTCACTCATTGTTGTTCATTTGTCACTCATTGTCGTTCAGTTGTCACTCATTGTCGTTCAGTTGTAGTCACTCATTTGTCACTCATTACTGCTTCTCATCGTATAACTCTTTTTTTCTCATCATAAATTATTAGGATTTGGTGAACATACACTTTCACGAATCGATTTTATTGGAAAACTTCGGGAGCATTAACTTTCGCGAATTTGACTAATACCCGAGAAATTCTCGCACATTTTCGCCACGAAAGATTTTTGCTTTTAAAGCAACAGATGCAACAATAATTGTTGACAAAGGGGTCCGGGTTCAACTTTTGCAGTTGCTAATTAGCGCCATATGTTCGAGATGGAAGTAGAAAACAACAGGTGAGAAGATTGTATGACAATAAAAAATTGTTTTTTTATGTTATTTGCGAATATATATTCCATCGTGATTACATCGTCTTCGTCGTCCGCAAAAATTAGTGTTTTAAACCTTTCAAAAGCAACTGCATAAAAATCAACATCTTTATTCTGTGTTACGACACATAAACGTTATTAAACGGACTTTATATATATTTCTAATTATTTTTTTTTTCTTTTATACAAACACTGGAACTCAACAATCACTGCTGGAGAGGAATCATCACTTTCGAGAAACGCTGAACAGATACTCTAACCATCATGGTTTTCAGCTGAAAAAGGCAAATGCACTCCAATATTAGCTGCTGGAGAACAACTGTATTTTTAATGGAAGTGGTTGTCAGTACGTTGTTCCTATAGAGCATTTTTCTTTAATTAATTGAATTGGCTACACCGAATTAACGACTCAGGGGCCAAGATACCTTGGGGCGAGAATATGTTAGTACGTTCTCGCGTCATGCACATCCTACATAGAGCGCAATGTAGCTAATTGAAATTAATTTTACTTGGTCCCATTTTTACATAGTGTCAACCTCTTCCCCAGGGCTTTTTTGTCTCTCGCCGGTGCTCCGCTTGTTGACATATTTTTGTCTCGTCGTCAGATATACAAAAATACACAATGGGCCCTGGAATCTAGGTTGAAATAATGTGAAATTAAAGTGAAATAAATATTAACCAATCACTAACAATAAATGGCAGAAAAGTCTGCTCTCGTTGCCAGGAATGTTTGCCTTTTTTCGCAGTCGTCTCTCGTATCAAAAAATCAAAAAACCCTAGGAACAAGGGTGGGAAAAAACCCTGAGAAAATATTGGGAAACGACATTAACAGTAATTCTTTTGCCAGTCAACTTTGTTTTGACGCCTTTTCTTTCTTTAATCTTTTTCACATCAGGACTCAGCGACTAACTACCAATTTCAATGTGCGAATTAAAAACCACAAGATCTTTCAAACATGCCGCACTTATACGACTAAAACATATTATAACTGATATTAATAAAAATATAATCTACATATTACCTCAAATGTCACGTGTTCCTCAAATGCATTAGCGTTAATACATATTTCTTATCAGTAATAATGGCGGCAACGTTATTATATGGGCGTGTCTACTAACTGAAATGTGACGCGAAAGTAATGTGTCATATTTTTTATTTGCTTTGATCAAAAAGTTTAATGGTTCTAAATGGATTTTTTTTGTCTTTTTCTCACATAAGGGAAAGGAGTAGTCTCTACTATATATAGAATAATGGATTTTCTTTTGTTGTTGTTGTTGTTGTTGCTTTTAAAGCCGGCGCAAACCGATCACATCCAACATTTTTCTTTTATGGTGAATGGAATGTTGGGTGGCATCGTCGTTGGCATTCAACATTCAAAAGTTCATTCATTTGAAATTTTAAAAATGGACGAACAAAAATCTCTCGCTCTTTTGATTGTTTTTTTAAACGAATTGGTTGACTCAGATAATGAAAAATGACTCTTACCCATGTCAATATACCACAAAGAGGGCTAGCAACACCATTTAAACGTGTTATTAAAAGGTGAAACGTCAGTTAAAAGCAAAAAATTAGTTGAAGAAACATCAGGCAGGATTTTGCATTTCTGCCTTATTTCGCAGCACTAACCAGAATAGTTGTGAAAAACTGACCATGAAAATTATTTGGGCTATCGAGACAAAAGAAAACAAGTCTAAAATTTGTCCCTACAAAGCGCTTCGCTAGTGCCCAGACCTGCGCGGTATGAAACTCCGTAATTCAAATAAGAGGCTTGATCAAACGCAGAAAGAAAAATGGTTCTTTAAGGTGGTAGTAAACCTTTAAAACCAAATTTTAAAATATTAATATATTGATTATCTTTCTGCAATTTAAAGATAGCTTAGAACTGGAAAAATACATTTCCATGAAAAAATATTAAAAAAACATATATTTTTGTCTCGCTTAACCCGGAAACAGGTCAAAAAGTTCAAAAAGTTTTTACAGGATATCTTCTAATTAGAAAAAGTTTTGTAGCTCAAACTTTCCACATCTTTTCCTTGCAGTATGTGCTAGGAGACATAGTAAAATTGAATAAAATAAGTCAATAAAATTTTTCCCTAAAATTTACGCCAAGAAGTGTTTACTACCACCTTAACCAACATCATAAAAGAGCTCAAAATTGAAGGTCGTGCTGGTTTCAAAGAGTTGTTTCGCATTGATGTATCAGACTTTCACATCTGATACAACCACAAAAAATCAATGCAAATCACATACCAATCTTGGGGGATGAAAGACTCGCCCACACGCTACGATACACGGCCACCGAAAAAATTTCAATTTCAATCTTTTCTCTCCTTTCTTTGCCTTTTTCTCTCTTGGGTTTTCTTTCTTTCTCTTTTCTTTTTTCGGATTTTTGGATCTGCTTTTTCATTTTGTTATGAATTTTGAGTGCAACTCCTTTCAGAGTTTCTTTGTCATCACTGACGTCGTCCCTTTCGTTTGTGATTCGAAAAGTTTCTAGAACACTTTTTCCATGAAAAATGTTGGATGAAAATTTGATCAGAAAAAAATTTCATTCTTCTTTTTTGAAAATTTACAGTTTCTGCCTATACCACAAACCAATCAAACATTCTATCCAACATCACGAAAATGAGATGCTGGTTTAAATCGGCCATGATATGTAGAACAAAAAAATATTGATTAAAATGATGCATAAATTTTGGTTATTTTAATGCATCAATCTATAATAAATCATTTCTGCTCAATACATTTATATGTTAACACCTTTTATTATTTTATTGTTGGCGTATTCTGCAAATAAAAACTTAGCGTAAAGTGTAGACCATGTCTCTAAGATCTGTACGTGTTACTTAGAACGCTTTTTCAAGGAGCAAGCAAAAGCCCGTGTCGTGTTGTTTTCGCAGAGTAGAAAGTGAAAAAAAGTTTTTTGAAGAAACGTTTATGGCACAATAGTCCATTCACTAGCTACAACCAATCAGTAAAATACCACAAATGATTCTGAAAGGGTATTCCTAAAACACGAATGTAATATTAAACTTTTTTTTTTAAAATAATTTGACGAGAACCACGTGGTAGAACTATGTCAGTTTCTATTGACAACAATGAATTTTTTATTGAATCCGTTACTATTAATCCGACTATTTTATTAACGACAGTTTAAAATATCCCAAGAAACACATGTTATGAACATTGAAAAGTAATAGATATAATAAACAACCAGTAAAATAGAGAATTGTAAAGAAATTCATATCCCTATTTATTTTTTTCTTATACGGCAAAATTCAGACTTGGGTTGTTCTTAGTTAGGTTTTGAAACCATTGAATTGACCCCTCCTACGCTGTACTTTTTTTATTATATTTCAGCAAAATCTGAGGCGAAAAAATAGAAAATGCATCAATGAATTTTGAAATAACCCAACCTCATTCCCAGAGCTTGTTATCGCTTTTTTTATATCAGGACGGCGAGATAGCCGTGCCGATGTCAGAAAAGATACAGATTCCTTGCGGACGAGGTTTAAAATAACCAAGATCTGTAGCGAGAGAAAATTGACAAAAATTATAATTAAGGTAACATAATTACAAGAACTTTTTTTTTTCTTCTTAGAAATATGTCCAGCTATTATTATACATAGCTCTCAAACAGGTCCAGGCATAGTATAAAGTAGTTGTGAATACAAAAAATAGGAAAATTTTTTTTAATCTCTTCTTACCCAGGACCTTTTTATGAACATTGCAAAAGTAATAGATATAAAAAAGAACCAGTAAATGAGAATTGTAAAGAAATTCATATCCCTATAAAATAAAATATAGGAAATAGAAAATATATCAATAAATTTTGAAATGACCAAGAACTTTAGTGAGAGAAACCGACAAAAATTATAACAAGGTAACAAAATTGCAAGAACTTTTCTCTTTCTTTGAAATGTCCGTTGTTTTTTCAAATATTTTTATACATAACTCTAAACACGCAAGTCCCGGCATGGAATATAGGAGCTACTTCTGACTAACGAAAAATAGGAGAAATATTTTAAACCGCTTCCTAACCAGGTCATTTTTTTTTCTTACGAAGTGGACAAATGTAATAACAGCCATGGAAAATAAATTGACATAAGTCCTTTTTATTTACTGTTCAACCAATGTGTTGTCTTCTTTTTTAATTTTCCTATTTTCATGCAACCAAAGTTACGAGAAACATATTTCTGCAAATAAAATGCGCCTAGAAATTTCAAGCTCTACCCAAAACGTATACACGATTTCAAACACGGGCGCATCTCTCTAAATATTATATTGTTTTTTCGACACATAAGTGTGCACTTATCATGCTATCAAACTGACGGAAATTGTTAAGCCCTATCTATCGTTCGTGCTCAATTTAAAAGGCGCAATTGTACTTATGCTGCTTCCGCTATAAAACATGATAAAACATGACATCTTAATATGGAAGGGAATGCAACATTGAAAAGAATGGAAATCGATATCTAAATATACAATCACGTGATTATGGGATAATTCAACTATTTCTGGTATTTCCTTGACTTCATTCTTAAGAAAACATGATTTTCACGGTTTCTCAAATGTTAAAAAATTGTCTTCTACAAAAGGTATTTATTGTGAAACAAAATGGAATGACATATTTTTTTACAGAGGAAATGGAGCGAACCAACATTAGCGTTAGACGAGAACATATTATGACACGGGAACAATATCAACAAAGAGAATTTTTCGCATCAAAAATCTTTCTATAAAGAACAGACAAAGATTATTCGTAATCACAAGATATTTTAATTCCGATTCCTACTTGGTATTTTCTCCTTAAATATCGTTTTAAGGGTATTTGGCAAGATATACTGTTTAGCTAGGTTGTTTCAAGTGTGTAACGAACGACTATCTTCGCGAAACAAGTAAGGAACATCTAAAACTCGCATCATCCTCTTTAAGTGATCTAAATAGTCTTTTTTACAAAAGTTTCTACTTCTCCGGACTAATGGTAGTCCTCGGGAAGATTATATCACTCTTTCCCACATCCCCTAAAACGATTTTCTTTACTATGGGCCTGTGTTCCCTATTTTCTTCCCATCATTGAGATGCTAAGCCTAATGGTTTTAATAGAGAATTACTAATTGAAAGAACACTTTATAGTTTAAACTTGACTAAAAAATCACAATAGGTATTAATTAATGAGTATTAATGTTGTTTTGACAACAACGCAGATTTATTTTATCTTTTTATGAATATTGTTTTGGTCGTTTATTGTGTTTTATACAAACATGTGAAAATGTAATTGACGTAAGGCATCCGTTCACCGGAACAGAGTCATACAAATCCGCGCGTTGTTGTAGTAATCCAACCACTCTTGTTCGAACTTCTTAAAACTTTTCAGTCGTCTGTTTTCCCCACTGACAAAAAAAAGACTCTAACCTAAGAACAAGGCTAGATTTGTTGTGACGAGAAATGGTAAATCCTGCTGAAAATTATGAAGTAGCTAATATATGGATTTTCATGATCTTGTTACAAGAAGTAAGAACATAAAAGGTAGCCGCTTTTTAGTTGGATTAGTTACGCTATGGAGGAATTAAAAAAAACCTAACACAACAGGAAACCTTTTTTTTTTAAGTTTACATAAAAGTCTCTCTCTCTCCATAGCAACCGTCTTTACTTATATATTCTTAACATGTACAGTCGACGCTCGTTATCTCGAACTCCCAAGGGACCGAAAGAAAAGTTCGAGATAGCGAAAGTTCGAGATAACGAGCGTATTTCATGAAAAGTTCGAACTCAAGGGACCGAAGAAAAAGTTCGAGATAGAGAAAGTTCGAGATAACGGAGGTTCGAGATAATGAGCGTCGACTGTATATGCTTCTTGCCTTTATATATAATATATATTAAAAAGGCGTGCATGGTTTGAATTAAGTGTCAATTTTAGCAGGCATACATATTTTTAAGTTATATAAACGGAAAAGAAAAAAACATGATGATTAATATAGTTGCATCGTATGAAACGTATGTCATACACAAGAGGAAAATTTTTAACGGTTGACAAGGCACAAATTGTCATCATTAATACACTTATGTGTCCCATTGGGATTTGAAGGGAGGTGTTTGTAAAAAGTTGTGTGAGTCATTCAGAGTTAAAAATCAAAGAAATAACGACTAAACTCTTTAGAGAATTAAGGGTGAGTTATAATTACTCCCTATAAATTGTTTGCATTCTTTAAGTAACACTTCTCACAAAATTTACACATTTTCAAAAAGGCTTTTTATAGAAATGACCTGTAATTAATCGAAGGATAATTGATAACCTGTGTTTTAAAAACACGATTTTGTCAGTCTTTTCTGACCAATTTGATATATGTTTGGTGTTTATACAAGGTGAGAATGTCAGTAAGTCTTTCGTTACAATAACTACGATTAATTTTAGGTGTGGGAACACCATGAAAATGACGTTTTTTCGTGATGAATTTTTCACTAAACACGTCATTTCGATCCCCACAGCGCGCCATCTTTAATTGAACATTTCCCGGGGTCTTCACAACGATTATTATAAAGCGCTCTATTGTTGTAGTTTCGTATGTTGACAGGGGGTATTTTTTTGATATTTAAACTTTGTTTGTTTTTCTCTCAATGAAGATGAAAATAATTATTTTGCGCCTTTTTATTATTTAAAATTCTTTTTACTTACGCAAACAATGGTTTACTTTTGAAGTAAAGCAAATTTTATATGTCGTTATAAATAATTAATAAGATCAACACGTGATTACCCCCGTTTCACAAGTATAGAATTAAATAAGTTTTTTATGGTCCTCTGTTGGATGAATAGACAACACAAGCAACAAGAGAAGAAAAAGTACACGCACCATAGTTTGATTTTCAAATAAATCGTAAATTTGTTATATTATTTTCATAACAAGTGGAGACAGAGTATTTATTTTTTATAAAACAGTTACATTTTTAGTAAATATATTTAATAAAAAGAATAACGTTGTAAAAATGAAGTTCGCCACATTTATACTGTCTTTCGTGTTGACTGCGTCGTATACATACAGTAACGTCCTCCGTGACAAGACCAATAACACTGATACTTCAACGTTTTTAACATGTGATACTGCTCGCAGAACATACAGAAGCGCTGGCTACCTAGAAGAAGATATTTTTACTATACAGCAAACAGGTAAATAGGCTGTTCATTTTATTGTCTGTATCATATTGTATTTGTTTACAAGAAAAAAACTATTATAGCTGGAAAATATGTTATAAAAGAGATACATGTTTATGGCAGTCAAATAAGGGTAACAGTATTTAAGAAGTATCTGACTATACCTGATCTGATATATATAGCTGTAATAAATAGTAAGGCACATTTATTAAATTATTCATCATGTGAGTATTCATGCTCAACGAAATTTCCAGTTTTGTTTTTTAAAGTCGATGTATTGTGTTGCACACTTTTGATCAAGTTTACACATTATTTGGAGAATAATTTGATTTTTAAATTGTTATGTTTCTTGACACAAGTGACAAACAAAATGTCATATGTAGCTATATTATATATATAATTTGGATATATAATTATATTATTAGACATAAAATGCGTGCAAAACATCAACAAACAGTTTATATTATAGATAAAATGTGGTGTGACCTGATGTTGTGATTTTGAGTGTTTCGAACAGTGGACATGTGCACGCATACATACAGGCAAAACTCAAGCAACAGTTTACTTCGAAATAATTAAAACTTGCTCCAAAAAGTGAGAGTTACAAAAAAAAAATTTCAGTTCCTTTTTAATCCTTTATTCCTTAGAACTCATAGCCATTTGTCTTATGCGGTCCTTCTTTCACAACAACAACAACAACATTCACAACTTATCCACGTACATGTTTTTATAAGAAATTGTTTTTCAAAGCACTCAGTCCTTTAAAAGGTTTTGAGAATGTTCTCAGTACTGCATTTTGTTGAACCTTTTTTTAATGCTTTATTCACAAAATCTCTTTGGATAACTGAAATTACATTATTGCAAAAAAAGTTTCAGTATTTTACTAGAGCTATTTTTTTCTTATGAAAAGTACAGTATGATTAGGTACAATATCACAATGTTGGTGTAGTATACACTGACAATATTGGTGAACTAGTCACCAGCTTTTAAAAATTTCCTCAGTTATTTGTTCATTGTACATATCCAAGGCATTGCTATTTTATGCATCCTTGTTCGCTTGTTAACACGAAAAAAATAAAATAATCTAAAGACGATCCGAAATTCAACTGCAGTAAAACAATTTTAAACTTACTTTATGTATATATACAAATTTGTGTCTTTTTTTCTCTATGTAGTTTTTATGACAGTTTTTACATCTTATTCTAGAGGGCAATCTAAAAGTGTGTGGAAAAAGCAGAACATGTTGTAAAGCTCATGCAGAAAAAAATCTTGTTAAAAGCAGTGAGCAGAAAAGAAAATTTATCACAAGTCCTTTGCAAAAAGTTCTTTTGGAAACATTTGGTCACACTAAAGATAAGCTTATTGGTATGTATATGCTTTAAATTTCTTTATTATTATTTATTTCCTTTTGCCATGACGTTGTGTTCTAGTGATAAAATGTTTTTATCATTAGAATGTATTTAAAGTAGATGTCAGGATTTCCTACCCTTCCCTGTGATTAGGTTATAATGACATTAGAGAAAACTGCACTGTCTTTCCTCCTGTGCTTATTTATTTTCTCTATATATGTAAATATCATTTAGGAGTCTTCCTAATTTGAAAGGTTTAAAAAAGCAATTAAAAGTTTTAAGAAAGTTAATTTGTTCTAATCCAACCCCCTGGGTAGATAAGGGGTCATTCATTTGTGAAAAGGGATTTTTATTTAGCTTTTTAATCTGCTAAATGATATGACAACTTAGCGTTGTTCAAATAGATCTTGCCGCTTCAAAAACTAGGAGACAGTAAAATTCTTTCTTTGTGCTTTGTTAAATGTGTGTTTGTATAAAACTTTATTGGATAAACAAGTTTCCTTTGTATTGTTTGAAATTTAATTGACCTAAACTAATACACCCCATCTTTAATAATAAACACCTATGGAAATAATTATCAAAAGTTGTATGTTGTGTATTTGGGCCCAAAGCCTAATTGTATGCATTTTTTATGCATAAATATATTTACTCCTCACAATTCTTTTTCAATCAATTTATTGGTTTCATAATCCATGAAGTGTTAAGAAGAAGAGGCACTGAAAAAAATAAAATCATTGCTAGATATGAATTTTCAATGCTAAAAAATTTAAACAAGAACCCTTTTAAAAAAAATGTGTTTAAAGGTGCTTTTGATAGCATGATAAATGTTGATCCACTTTATAGTGAATTTTAGAGTTTGCGAAAATTAAAAACAGTTTTGATATGACAACTTATAGCGTTGTTCAAGTAGATCTTGCTGATACAAAAACTAGGAGACATGGCAATTCATGTATTTGAGAGGGGTGCTTTTGATAGCATGTGCTTATTAACCAAACATTTATGTTAATGTTGATTTATGTTGATGCAAATTGTAGTGAATTTTAGAGTTTACGAAAATGTTGAAACAGTTTTTTGTTTAGATACACTTCTGAATTAGTGGTATATGAAATTTCTCTTAATAATTTTGTAACAAAATATGTATAGCAGTTATTTCTCATATAATTTTGTCATTTATTTTTCTTCATTCATTTTGTTTTTTATTCCCTTTTTGTAGAAGTAAAGCAACCAATTCCCCCTAAATGAGGTTGTTTTTATTTTTATTTTTTTACTTTAGCATTGTTCAGAAAAATGATTACTAGTTCTCGGAAGAACCAGGACTCTATGTTTATAAAGACTTATGGTGTGCATTACGTAAACAACACAGCAGTTTTTCAGTTGTTGTATACCAAATTTCACATGTACTTAAATGGTAGTGAGCTTGACTTACAATCCAGTGTGGACACATTCTTCTCCACTCTCAACCAAAAGATGTATGTAGTGTCAAAACCATGGTTGTCATTTACAAAGAAATATGAGAATTGTATTCTGGAGAGTACAAACTATGTTAAACCATTTGGTGATAGGCAGCGCAAAATTCAAGTTCAAGTTTCAAGATCATTCTTAGCTTCACGGGTGTTCACACAAGGCCTTAAAGTTGGTAAAGAGGTCATCGAGGCGCTTTTCAACCTTCCAGTGCACGATGGTTGTTCGATTGCTTTCATGAAAATGACACAGTGTTCAATATGTAGCGGTGTCTCAGAGAGCACAAAACCGTGTTCAAACTACTGTGTAAATGTTTTAAAAGGTTGTTTCACATATATCATTATGATTCAAGGAAAATGGAATGATTTTATAAGAAACATGGTTACCTTAGCAGACAAATTGGAAGGACCCTTCAGTTTTGAGGCTGCTATTGAGCCACTTGGCTTAAAAATATCTGAAGCAATCATGTTATTTCAACAAAATCAACCCAATATTACAACAAAGGTATATGCCTATTTTATTTTTTTTGTAGCAAAAACATCAACAAGAAGATGATACATATAGGATTGTCTGTCATTTATAAAAATAAAAATATGTATATACTGTTGTCAATGGAGTCTTGTTTGTCCGTAGGTGGAAGAGCGGTGTGGAAAGCTTGCATCCTATAACAGTATTGGTTTCAGTCGTGACCGCAGATCTGCTGAAAGCCGTGATACTATAGATGGATTAAAAACTGAATCAGATGAACTTCTAAACAAACTGGTTGGGGATACGTCCAAAACAATTAAGTCAAAGAATGTACCGTCAATTTTGTCCTATATATCTGAGGAAGACAAGGATAAAAAAACGGAATTCGAAACGTATGAATAATCTTTTTGAAACTTTTCTTGGCATTTTAAAATTTGGCGTAAGGCTTGATAATACCTAAAAATATTTCAAATGTTGTTAAGTACGTTACCAAAATAAAGAAATGTCTTGATACACTTTTATAATAAGCCCATCATGTTAATGAAAACAAAAATATACTAACAATGAAATGTTAAGTTATAGGTTATCATGTGATAATATTTTTAAAGGAGGAGCTCAAATCTAATAGAATTTAAATTTCACATGATTTTTCTTCAAAATTACTAATTACTAATATTGATTCAAAAATTACACTGATATTGGCCTTTTCACATACAAACATGTTTATCCATCCCACCACACATTATAAATACATGTGTTCACCATTACAGAAATAAAGATATAATTTTTATTTAGTTAGCAGTGAGGTTTCTTTTTAATAAATTTACAGGCATGAGCCATTAGACACACCTTGATTTTATAGAATTAAAACTGTGATGACACCCATTATTTTAATTTGTTATCCATGAAAATTAATATATTATTTATTATGTTGTTCAGTTAAACAAATAAACGAAAATATTTTAAAACTGAATCTGAATGAGCAAAAACAAAATGAATTTTATATGTCTGTAAACATTTGTTTAAATTTCTGATTGATTCATAGCACACTGTCACAGCATAGCAAGTGTTTCTAATTCACATTGCCAATGCAATTGTGTTAACAAAACAGGCAGGCAAATTTCATGTCAGAAATTTTCTGGTGACGCGAAAGAAATAGAAAGGCCAATGTCACACCAATTTCTATTCTTTTGTAAAATTTTAGAAAGACAGATAACGCATTCTTGTTGGTCTCAATTTTATATGAATTAATCCTTAATTATAGGTTATCACAAAATCTGTCTCATTAATCTTACAATGTCAAAATTAACTGACAATGAATTGCAGTTTACCGTATGAACAGTTTTAACCATAGCTGCATGAAGATCTAACAATCTTTTTTTAGGAGATGAACATCTCAGGACCCTTTGATAAAGGAGTCATCATCAGAAAAAAGCTGTAGTTTCAATAATGGTTACAATTTCGTAGATAGTTAAAGTTAAATTGATCATAAAAAAAAATAATTGGCTCCACTATTGTGAAAGTGTTAAGGAAAGCAACACATTTTCGTTTGTTTCGTTTATTCCATATATAAATATGAAATCTTTCATAGAATTATAATGAACAGGATACGTCAAGAAAACAACCTTCCTTTACAGTTTGTAAGAGGTTTGAACAAAAATATAGTTGTTGGTACAAAATGTTTTGTGGTCTGTATACCTCCTGCGATGTTAGCCGAGATTGTTTTGATGACTGTTTTAGTTATTGCGTCATTGTTTATAATTGAAAGATCTGAATTTTTTCTAGAGGTTACTGTAAAATTTTACATGTTCATATTAAGCTTAAAATTCCATTTAAATGTGCAAACATCTGATTTAACATATGATAGGTACAGGGAGAAACAACAAATAATTTTTGAGGCAACTCAGGGGTTGGTAAATAATGATTCTGATCTCCTCCGCAGATAAAAAAAACTTGTTGTTGCCATGGTTTTTAGTTTTATTCTTGCTTGGACAAGCGGACACGTGATGTTTTTATTACTGTGCTGGTGGCAACACAACAATATGCTTCACTTTGTTATTATTTTTATTTCACAAGTTTTCTAATGTGCATCGTTTGTGGCCCGCCGTAGTCTATGCATACCGTTTAAACTTGAGGTTTTTAGTTCTCAATAGTTTAAATTAGTCACTGCAAAAATCAAATCGTTTTTCAGTTCTTTCAAATCTGTCGCCATAGACCACTTTCTGTTGTGAGGTAATGTTTTGATTTGCGTCAAGAACAATAGACATTCACACTCAATCCTGTAGAAAGAAAATGAAAACAACAGACCACAGAAGTTAAATAAATTCAAACGAAATATTCGCTTATAGTTGATGGAACCTGATTTTAAAGAGAAGAGTGTAGTTAAAAAATTAATTTCAGTCCCTTTTCCATGTTGCGCTTTCAAAAGATCTGTATGGATTTTAATAATAGCCATTTATTCTAGTGTATGACATATTGCAAGTGACATTTCCGATGTTATTATTTTAAAGTCTTTTTATAATTCCTAATGATGAGAAGATCCCTGTTATTTCGGAAAGTGATGCTGTTGTGGTCTTAATTGTATCATAGCTTGACATTCCATTTGTCATTTTTAATTAGGAGACAATTTCTTCTATCACTTGACTCCGTTGCTATGTTCTGCACAAAAGAGCATGCCAAGGCTAGCTTGACGCCACTTATTGTTTTAATTAGCCGCCACAAATAAATTAAAAAAAGGAAATATTTATTTTATTGTTGAGGGGAAAGTGTGTATACATATTTTTTGGCGATATAAAAAATATACATATATATTATAAAAATGTAAATAGACCTTTCCCGAATTTCCTAATTATGCCAAACTCAATTAAAGAGGTTGATACTAAAAATGATTCTAATCCCTAAGTTCCTTAGCAAAACGTAGAACAAATTACCTAATTTCGTAAATATTTCTGTTCGTTAAGTTCCTTAATTCCGAGCTGAAAGTTACGGTCAAACCCTTTATATAGCCGAGCTTTCCAAGAATAGCCTCGTTTTTAAAATAATTATTTTCTTCAAATCTAAATAAAATCCAACCAGAATATTATATTGCTCTAAAAACTTCATTTTTGTCATGATAATTTAATATTCTATCTGAATATCCTTTTTTGAAGAGCACAGAACCATTATAAAATTTTGGATGACGTCATAATTATTATAATTTATGAAATTCGGGAAACCTTTCCCGAATTTCATAAATTATAATAATTATGTATTAGAGTTGACATGAAAAAAATTGTATATAAATATTTTTAAAAGTACAACATGTTCGTACTGGCTTCTTCGGAGTTCAATTAGATTGTAAAATTTTAGTATATTTTTGCAAAGCAAATAAAAGACCTTTTTATGTGGAAATTTAAGTTTGCGAATTGACATCTCATTGAAATGTGAGATGTAAATTCGAGAAATTGGCGGAATTTTTTTGCTGCAAATAAACAGGTACTAGATATTGCACGTTCTGATACTTTTGTCTGGTTATGAAACAAAAATATCAGAAGGAGAAAAATATATGTCATATTGTACGATGCTTCAGAGTGATAACTAGTTTAATGTTAGACTAAAAATTTTTTAACATGATTCCAAAATAAAACGAAATACGAAATAAATCGTAAAGTTTGTTGTAGAAAAAATAATTTTATTTTTGATGAAATAGACAACATTCGAGCAAAAATAAACAAACAAAAGAAACGAACAATAAAAGTTAATTTACCGTGACAGTTACATAACGAGTTGAGTTAATGTATGTTGTTTCTTTTAAAAATTCAGTTTTATAAAACACGAATATTTTTATAGAGATGTGGACAATAAAATCATTTGCATGTCACCATTGGATGAATTTTAAGAAATTATCTTTGACAAGAGCCTTGTTTTTAAATATTTTGTTATAATGGAATTCGAAATTATTTTCGAAATTTGAATAACTACCCAGACTCCTGAAAATTTAGCGCGGTCATATTTTCACGTGTAAGATACAAGATATTGTATTTATACGTCTCTCCTCTTAGCCAATCACGTTGGAGATAATGTTCGTGCTAGTGATAACGGACAATGAAGTAAATTAAGAATGCTGACTTTTTTTGTTGATAATCTAACAATTTTACCCATTGCTGTTGCCGCTTGGCGATAATTTTAAAAGTCATTCAGACTTAAAATCCACGCAAACCTTATTTCGCAAGTGTCTTTTCGAATGGGAAAAAACTAAAATCTACTACGTTTGCAGGTATGAGCTCTGTGGGTAATGATAGTTAAAGAGGTTTCAAATCATTCAAATTCGTAATTTATTGGTTAACAAAAATAGGTTAAATAGTTCAAATTTTCTTGTACTGACGCGGCTATAGTTTTGGTGATAACTAGTACACCATAGGTAATATCAAGCCTGAACAAAAGTTAGATAGAACTCCCATCATGTGTTAAAACTTAAAATAATCACAAAAAAATGTTTTCGTACTTTAGGCTTCTAAGATCAACCAAGACTGCATTGAACGATTTGAAAGATTACTGGATTCTCTTACCAAAGAAATTGTGTGACATGGGTATCTCCACAGAAACCAACCAAAATTGCTGGAATGGAGAAAACACGACTGGGTATTTGTTTTACTTATGTAACTGTGTAATAAGTTAATGATAGCTTCTCGGGACCAACCTATTTTAATGCGACCCACATTAAAAGTTAAGGGGAGAGAAAACTATTGTGTAGCAAAAGTATGCTGAACCAATTCTCATCAACGTGACAATAGTAAGGGGTTGACAAATCGCTGTACGTACACACACATGTAAAAAAATTGATCAAATATACACCTTCCGTACACTATAAAGTTATTTGAGTACATCCACGTAAATTGTTTCTTCTTCCAAATGCTCACGGCCTAAATACACCATAATAATTGTCAATGTACGCTAGTATTGTCGTGAAGGTATTTTACATTTCGCACATCTTGCATTTCTGTTTATTACGTTCGCATATTTTTTACTGTTTCTTCGTTATTTACAAAACCCATCTCCGCAATAATTATGCAGTTTCTGCAAAAATTAATTCTGTTTTATTCAGTTTTTGAACATTATACGTCCCACACATCAACATAAATGGTTTCAAGTGTGTGGGACGTATTAAAGGTATATATTTATTTATTATACGTATTTTTATACGTATTTTGTGTACTATAGGAAGTACACCAAATTCTATATTTGTGTACTTTAATTCAACAAACATACAATAACTAATGTACGAACAGATGCGTACAAGGGAAAAATGATTTATCAACCCCTATCTAACAGAACTTTTGCTAGGTCGCCTCACACCACTCTATTTAATCAGGAATTTTTTTTCTTTACCTGCTGTCCTGAACGATATTTTATTGTGGTTTAGATATAATATTACCGTGATCGGAAACTCTGTGCCTGATTTGTTTTCTAATAATCCTGAGATGAAGTTGAGCCCGACTGTAGCTAATGTTTTCATTGTCAACCAAGCAGCTAAATTACAAGACATTATAACCCGGATCAAAGATGTAACCGGCGTGGAACCCATATGCCTCAACAATGATGACTGTAATCCATGTCAAGGGGATGAGTGCGACAACTGTGTGGGTAGTGGTAGCGGATGCGGTAATGGTAGTGGTATGACCACACCCGGACCTGGAGAAGAAAGCGGAAGTGGTGAAGAAGTGAGCACAACTGCAACAACAACCAAAACAACTGCTGATAAGTGTATAAACAGTGTTGATGGTGACTGTCGTCCTGATTTAACTGAGAAGCCAGACATGGACCTCAACGGCATTATTACATTTGTCAAGCCCGTTGGTCAACAGAATTTACAAGTTGATGCTGGGAATTACAGTCCAGTGCTCGCTAGCAATCTATTCTTGATCGTATGCAGTGTAATTTTGTTGTTATTATAAAAACATCAGACAAAACTCAACAATATGTCGAGAGAAAAAATGAAAGCAAGGCAGTGGTAGCGACTCGAGTTTTTGCGTCGCAGATTGAACTACAGCCGTAAAAACGAAGAAACAGCTGCTCAAAAGACATCTGATCCCGAGATTGGAATAGTTCACATAGATAAATGTGTAGTTTGGACAAGTTTATGGTAATATTTCCTATGTTGTAAATACAGTAAGAAGAAAAGTTGTTAGGGGTGATTCACCTGATCATGTTTTTATACAGACATTCACACATACATAATCCAAATATTTACATTACCTGAAGAATTTTACAATTTTTAGTTACCTTATGCTTTCGGCAAGAGTTCTAAACTTTAATGTTGAATGACGTATCAGTACATTAAAATCTCATGCTAACTTCAAAGAAAAAAAATCCGGAACAAGCACTTGCCACCGGAGACGTTTTTATTTGTGTTCTTTTATTTTGGCGGCTTTGTTTTGTAATATAAATCTATATTTTTTATTGTAGTTTCTTAGCTTGACTTTTTTTATCTTCAGTCAAACACTTTTCATCTCAAGTGCTGGTAGCTATGTTTAAAAGCGTGTTACATGGATGATTTTCAACTTTCAATTTTTTTTGAAAAACATTTATGACGACTATTCTATACCAAAAACCCTGTCTAAAATATACTTTTATACTTTCCCAATATTTCGAGAGTAAAAGTTGAAGTGCCTGTAATCTTAGTCTCGTGTTTCTAAAAATCGTCTTTCTTACAAATCACTTATCAATCAATCAATCAATCAATCAATCAATTAGTTAATCAATTAGTCCATCATTCATTCAACAGCGAGGTTGTCTAACATAAATTGCGTTGTTTTTGGTAATCAAAATAATTTAGCTTCCAACGGGCATGACATAATGTGTGCACGTAAAATTTATCGTTGTGCTTTTTCTTGTAAAACAACGAATTATAGCTTTTTTAAGTTATTCCTACTTTTTATATAATTTGTCCATTTTATATATAACTATAAAGCTTCTGTATATTTCTTTCTTCCAAACTCGTAACATCTTGTGGCAGTGGATGCAAAATATGCACATCTGTGTGACGCTTTACTGTGTTGTGCTGTAAAAGGGGCGTATACTTTACGCCATTAAATATTTGGGTGTAAATTAAGGCGTTTCTTTTTATGTCTATTACGAGTGGTTTCGTCCATAAGAATAAATTACTAAGAGTATACGCACAAATGTCTACCAGGGATTTATTCCAACGAATTGAATCTTCTGTCCGCTTTGTTATCTGTTCGTTTGTTTGTTTGTTTGTTTGTATCATAGCTACTTTTAATATTGTGTTTTTACGTAAAGAAATTTATTTCCGTATAATGTTATTTTGTTAATGGAATATATAGACTAGAAAAAAAAAGTTAAATATTGTAAAGTGTGTTTACCATTTTTGTATGTTCCGAAAATTCCTTTAACAGGGTTATTACTACTCCTTGTTACTCCAATTGAATATAATCCTGGGAAGTTTGATAACGGTTTTTTGTTCTTTTCCTTCCTGTTTTCCCTAAGGTTTATTTTTCACCTCCAATAATGTTTTACAATTACTTTTCCATTCCATTCTATTGTCCATTCCTTATTTCATTCCTTTTTTATTGTTTAAATTTAAAATACTAATAACGATATAAAATAATTTAATAAAAACCATTATTTGTAGTACGCAAAGTGCGTGTTATATTGGTCAAGAAACTTAATACTTTAGAAGAGTTTGGTCCTGATGCTTTCAAGTAAAAACCTGGTCAATTTATATAAGTGTACTTTTCCAATATTTTTATTTTAGATATTGAAAATATCTATAGTCTCGGCCTCATGTTTCTTGAAATCGTGTCTCTCATAAAAAACTTTATATTTATCAGATATAGCCACGAAGACGAAAAAAGAAGAAAATGTTAAGGAAAAGAAGAGAAAAAAATGTTTGATTACAATCAAACGAAAGCTTTTCGATATAAAACGTTGTTGCATCATTTATATCGAAAAGATTTTTCAGTTTTCATCAAAATTCGTCGTTTCTTTTTTCTAATACCTGTATATGTCTGTTTGTTACGAAAATGGTAACTGCAGTAGCGAGACACAAAATGCGGTAAATAAAGGACAGGCCACCAAGTTAAAAAACAAAAATGGAAAATAAATGAAAAATTTCAATCAAAGTCATTGCAAGGAAATGTAGCTACACATCTTACACAAGAGCTTTCTGGCAAGAAGACAAACTATGACAAAAAAAAATATTGAGCGTTTGAAGGTCTGATAACAAGACTGAAATAAAAAATATGAAAACTTAATCAGTTTACCCCTGCAAAGAGTACGCAACTAAAAAAAAGAATTTCTTGTGTAAAAACATATTTGTTTTACCACCACGACGTCGATCGATGCAAGCGTACGATCGCTTCCTACCTTTTGATGATTGGTCAACATTGTGAAAACCCGCATTAGCTTCACAGCTAGTCAATGAAAAAATAATATCAACTAGTTAAAGTTACGAGATGTAGTTTTATTAGCACAAAAAAATATGTAAGGTAAGTAAATACAACTTCTGTCCTAGGGCCTGTTGTCCCTTTTTTATATCTGGACAGCTAGTGTAGAGCTAGAATATAACCACACTTTTCCAAAAACCACGGTCAAACTCTCATAAAAAATATCATACACATTTGAAATCTTCGGACTTTGTTAAAATGTGTATATATAAATGAGTTGTTTCAAAACACAGGACATGTGCGACAAGGCTGTTGAGGAGAAGGCCTATAGGCTCGAGCATGTGCCAGATCAATTCAAGACAAAGGACATGTGCAACAAGGCTGTTGAAAAGGATCCCTATACACTCATGCATGTACCAGATCAATTCAAGACGAAGGACATGTGCAACAAAGCTGTTGAGGAGGATCCCCGGGCACTAGGGCATGTCCTCGACAAGCTCAAGGCGCAAGGCATGTGCAACAATGCCGTTGAAAAGAATCCCTGGGAATTCATATACATCCCCGACCGGTTCAAGACGCGGGGCATGTGCAGAAGGGTCGTTGAAAAGGATCCCGACATGCTCGAGTATGTCCCCGACCAGTTCAAGACACAGGACTTGTGCAACGGGGCTATTGAGGAGGATGAAGAGATGTTACAGCATGTGCCGGATCGATTCAAAACGCGAGGCATGTGCAATAAGGTCGTTGAAAAGTATTCCCATGCACTCAAATTTGTGCCGGAACGGTTCAGGACGCGGGACATGTGAAATTCATAAGTTATCTTACAACCCTCAGGGTTATAGGATGAAATCAAAATACTACTAATATAAATGTGCGTTAACTGTCAGAGAAAATTTGATATTTTTGGAATCGTCGTCATCATGACCTTCGCTACCGGCATCGGTCTCTCCCTACCACTAATGGCCCTAACCCTGGTACAAGAAGCAGAGAAGAAGGAGAAGGAACGAAGAATTCAATATCTATGGGATCGCTTTAAAGCCCGAGAAATAAATGAATGAACAATGTAAGGACTGTGAACGTATGCTGGATGAATATGATAGGTGTAGATTCGGGCGCAGGCTTGAAGTAAATGATAAACTTTTATGCTGGTACTGTTATCAGGAATATATCACATATAATGCGGGTGAATGTGTATGTACGATGACATGCAATTCTCTGAGGTCGTTTGAAATACAATAAAGCAAGATGCTACAATTTGAAAATGAGCCTGTCAGCCCTAAAATTTTCTACTCATTTGCCGCTACCTTTACAGACATCAATGATATCAACGTGGACTGCCTGACAGTGTCAGATCCAGTACCAGCCAACGGGGGCAAGGATCAGCGGTACATCATAGGGTACCATACAATAGACCTCGTGGTAGCACTCAGGGTAAAGACACCCGAAATCTGGTCCCCGAATGGAGTGACCCAGTACAATGCCAATGCCGTACCAGCAATGAGTCTTGATTTTGAAGAGTACCCCGACTGGGTTGCGAAGTATCGTCAAATATGGAGCAAAATCGAAGAGTTGATTTCTGAGCAATTGACGACGGAGCCCGTGAAAAAGGACCGTTACGTGAACGCCAAGCTCAAATATTACAGAGACGCGATCACAACCAAATTCCACGGTATACCGGTACCCTATGATGAGCCCTGCCAAGCCAGTGCAATCATGGCCATTTCATCGGTGTACGTGCAGGGTAAGAACCACTACCCCCATGCCGGTACAAGGACTTCAAAAAAGAATGGTTGCTGAATGAGGATTAGAAAACCATATATTTTATAGGCACTATATGGCCTATAAAATATATATAATTAATTAAGGCTTATACTCAGGTGGGGATTCTAGGTAGTGCTTACATACTGTACAGACCTGACGTTTTTTAAAATCTCATCATGTACCTCCTGCCTCCCTTTCGCAACCAGCTGAGCACGCTCCCGATCGTTGACTCCATCAACGATCCTTTTAACACGCTGTCGCATCTGTTCCTTCAATAACATATACTTTTGCTTCTCCCGCGCAATGCGGCTAAACTCATGGTCTTCAATCACCCCTATTTTCTACAGCCCTTGAGATGAGATCGACGACGGAGTTCAATTTTGTTTCAGCGAGTAGCCTAATTGCCTCATGTTTCTTGGTTTTCACACCAAGCCTCTTGCCGGCGTTTCTCAGACCTGCCTGTCCAACTCCTACGGCAATCGTGATTCCTCCCATGGCAATACAGAGTGGTGCCCCCAGACCCGAGGCCAACGCCCCGATTCCGACACCTGACGTTACTATAGCAATACCCAATAGTCCGTGATCGCAGTATCGGATCCAGACCCCATGCATCTTAAACTTTTTTGCGAGTCTATCCCGCTCCTTAATCTCATTTCGCAGATACTGTTCAATATCTTCAATCTTTTTTAGTCTGTAGGCCTGGCCTCCCTCCTGTATAATATCTTCCGCTGGTGCGCTCGGTAAATTTGGATACAGCTTGGTTAAATCAGCCATTTATTCTATAAGAATATGCATGGTTATCCCGGTGAACGAGACATTTTTCTCATGATGATGCTCATCTGTAAGCATGAACTCGAGGCGATCTGTCGACCCCTTAAGAGGTAAATAAACCGGGGTATCAAAAGTCCAACTCAGCATGTCACCCCAAGCCTTTAGTTCCTTGGTGGGGAGCAAAGCCAGAATTTTCGACTTTTTGCCCCCCAGCAGGCAGTCGTCAATTGAGGGCAAACAAGTCTCAATCTGTGGTAGATATCAGTCTTGTAGAAGGAATCATAGTCTCCCTTCTGATAGTACTTTTTACTGGGGTCGTAGGATAGACCCAGGAGCTCTTGAAGCTGTCGATGAATAACCACCGTGTACCCGTCACTGACACGGAGCCTACAGAGTCCATTTTTCAAGACAAACAGCTTGATCCTGTCCTGTGCCCGACTGTTCACGATAGCCGCCAAGTCCTCGATCCTGTATAGGCCGTTCATAATTTCGATCCTAATTTCTCTCTGATCAGGCCCCATCTTACGTATGACGAGCTCATTATTGCTGTAAAGGTTCAGCCATACAGGCCTGATACTTATCGATTTCAGGGCAATTCTAGTGTCCTGTCCCAGGTAGTCCTCAAATATGGTAGGTTTATGGATGTCAGTGATGTAGAGTTGCTTCATCTTTGTTTTAAACAAAGATGAACATATATTCATACAACCCCAGGGTAAAGTACAATTCAAACAGGGGAGAATGGCCACTTGGTGTAACCAACTTGGAACACCAGGACCTGTATGTATCGACGGATTCACACATTTCTGTGGCATTCCCCGAGTTTACCAAATACCCCATCAAGGTCACAACAACCTACCTGAACGACCCTGTCATTCAGGGCTGGACAAGAGGACAAGCCCTGGACTACTGGAATATTCAGGTGAACTTTGCAACCCATTGCGCAAGCACAGCATTAGGCATCTCCGCCAAGCACCTAACGGGCTCCGTACCACTTGTCAACTCAATCTTCAAATTCCTTGTATACTATCATATACGTCGTATTCTAGCAAGAATGAAAGTACCCATGTCCTTTAACGATGGGTTTTCCAGGTACAAAAATCCCTAATCAACCTCCGGGTATGCGCAGGTATGTCACGAATATGGTGCAGATCCTAACGGTCTATACAAGACCAAATCAGTATCGGCATCATTGACGAACGGAAGATGGTGGCCGCAGGTTGATGGTGATTGGGCCAAATTCATCATGCCAACAAGTCAAGGCCTGACGTCGGAAGGTCTGACCAAACTAAGCGAAAGTATTAGGGCCTCCGTGGTCTTGTTACTGGGGTCGCAGGCAGGTGCCAAAGCATCCCTACTCGGGTCTGGTGCGGATAACTACACAGCAAGGCAGATTTTGATGCAGAAATTTGAAGCTATGGTGCAGCGTCAGGAAAATGTGGGGCTACCCTCCGACATGAACTTGCGAATAGGTAAAATTGTGGGGTATAACAACAACATCCTAATAGCACCTGCCAATGTCAATATTGGTACCCAGGTTGATGTGAATAACAAACCTATTATCAGGCATGCGGCATCCGCACCACCAGGGCATGATATCAAAACACATGCCACATCACATAGGCATACTATACCTCCTATGCCTATCAAGCATACCACACCTCCTAGGCATACTATACCCCTTAGGCATACAGAGCATACCATAAGACATATAGCAGATATCAAACTATCCCCCAAACATGCTACACCCCTCAAGCATGATACATCTCCTATATATGCCACTGAACAACCCCCACAAAACCAACATGAGGATACCAAGGCCGCATTAATCACGACAGGGGTTATTGTTATTATTGCCTACATATGGCTAAAAAAATAGTTCATATTAGACCCCCCTAACATAGAACACGGCAAACCCGGCAGCGGCCGCGATGGCCATGTACAGATGCTTGGCTGCGTATTCAACAACGGTTGCCGCTACCCTCAAAAAGAACGAGACTATGGTACCCATAATCCCCGGCAATGCAACACCTGCCTTACCTGCTAGGTATTTCAGGAACTTTCCGAGCCTTTCAAGCTGCTTCTCTACAAACCCCTTCCCTGCAGCACTTCCTCCTGCAGCACCCGCCACGGCACCCCCTCCCGTAGCCGCAAGTACGATGGTGCTTATTAATAGACCAATAGCGGAGACTATGCTCGCTATGGTTATACCCTGCTCTCTGAAGAGGATCTTTAGCTTCTCCAGCAGAGACGTGTCATCTCCAGCAATTTTCATCAACGTTTCCTTGATGATCCTCAGCTGGCTGTAAATTTCTGCGGAAAGTAAGCCATGTGCATCCTGCGTAGCCTCTTTTTTATCATTCAATTTTTCGATCTTATCATTCAATTTTTCTATATCTATATCAAGATTAGCCTTTTGCTCCTCGGTTGCCCCGGCCTTCTGCTTCTCAAGTTTTTTATCTCACCCTTTGCCTTTTTGATCTCGCTAGCGTATGTGATCATCTTATTTGCCAGGCTTTTCAGGTTACCCCTTAGGGTTTGAAGTTCGAGGTTAAGCCCCCTTCTTTCACGTTCAGTGAATACTTCATCAGTGCCACCAAATGAAGTTTCTTCCATAAAGCTCTCCGTGGCATCTACAAATTCCTCTATCGATTCCATCGAAATGATATCATCAGCCATATCCTTCCTCACAATGTCATCAGCCTTTTGCCCAAGTGCCTGGGCCGCTGCCTTACCCCTGTTGGGTGTAGTAACATAGTCGGGAAAGCCCAGGGCTCGCACGAGATCTGCCTTCAATCTCTTGATCATTTCCCCGGCAGCTCGCAACCCACCCTTATCTTTTGTAATTAATGCTGTAAGCTCTAGACGTTTCCCCTCCAGCCTAAACTCGTTGTAGGATATCGCAATAGGCTTCCCCAACCTCTCCTCAAAACGTTTGTAGAGGTCGTTGACCCTATTCTCTAGCAATTTTTTCCTCTGGTCCGAAAGGAGATTCCCTAAAGCACTTTGTTGTTCTCCTTGGGTTGAAGGCCCCGATGTTGATGGAATTTTGGCGTTCCAGGGAGTTTTGACGTAGTATCATCGGGTTTATGATCCCTCCCACCCTCCTCATCCGGAAGATCGTGATTAAATACTGGATTAGTTGTCATTTATTTAAAGATTTTCCTTATATAATAAACATGAGTACATTCGAAACGACCCTGGACCCCTACGCAGAAACGAAGCAGCTTATTGGTATCAAGGGACGCCGTCAAAGAGTTCAGATAAGCCATATACCCTCCACAATCAATCAGAATGAATACTTGTACGTGGATATCCCCAACATGTCCCAGAATGATGTCATATTTCCCGGCAGTCTCAAACTCTTATTTGACATAGAGCTAACGGGTACCAATACGAACCGTACCCTAGTCAGCAACATAGGCAAAAACCTGGTGCGAAATCTACGTGTTACCCTGGATGGCAATGAGGTACAAAATATTAGCGACTACAATATCCTGGCAGTGTACCGGGACCTATGGCAGCCGAAATTCGACCGTGAAAATAACTTAATTCTAGAGGGCATAAACCCCAACGATGGTACAATAAGAGCCCTACAAGTCAAAGCTACTGAGTACGTCGGGACAGATGAAGAGAAAGCCATCGCTGCGGCCTATAGTAACACCTTCTGCATACCCTTGGGCAAAATGTTCGAATTGACGAGGGATCTCCCTTTTTATCAGGCAGAATTCTATGACAGATTGCAGTTTGTCCTACATTTCGCATCATACAGCGACGTGATCAAGGATGCCGGGACAGCAGCCGTGGGATCCACGGCAGCCAAAGCAGCCGACGCTGCGTACAAGATCACCAATATCAAGCTAGAGTTTGACAAGATCACCCATGAGGGTCTCGCAAGTGCCATGATGTCAAGGTATAATCGTCTCGCGTTACCATATGAACGGATACTAAGAAGCAAGGTGGTGACCATGAAAAAGGCTGATACAAGCTACAACCTCCAAATCGATACGCCCGCAAAGAGTCTTAAAGGTGTCTTGTTACTCTTTATAGACCCTGGGAAGGTGAAGGCCTATTTCGGTGTCAATGAGGCCTTTTATAATCCCAAAATCGAAAAAATATCCATCACGGTGGAAGGTGAACCTAATGAACTTTATAGCCATGCCATGCTTCCCAAGGATCACCTCGAGCAGAATGTAAACATCTTTGGTAGTCACGACTCTTCGGTAACGATTGGCCAATTCTTCAACGAGAGGTACGCCCTTTTCCTCGATTTCCGAGCTTCTCCCGATCATACCCTACATGGCTCTGGAAGGCCCCTACAACGTCTGAGTGATGGCATTACCCTCCATATGACTAAAAAAGCCGACGGAACTGGGGATCTTAGGTGTTATGGTTACTTGCTAATGGACGCCCAGCTGAAGATCCTAGATGGTAGGTTTCACTCGGTAGAGTACTAATAAATGGCGACAATAGCTGTCCTTGTCGCAGGCGCTGCAATCAACGCATTAACATTTTCAGGGACCAACTATCTATTTAGCAAACTTTCGGGGCACGGCGAAGCGGAGCGAAAGAGGCATGATAGGGCGATGGAAAAATTACAGGCTGCTCAGGCCCAATGGGTACAACATCGACAAGCCAAGCTCGATTGGTTTGCTGAGCAAAGGAAATTACAACTACAGGCTGGTAGGAGCCTTCGTGAGCTCGATGACGACCTCTATAAATACTACATTGCCTCAGAAAAGAGGGCCCCACAATTGAAAGATTTTTACACACCTTCCAAGAAACAACAGGATGCAGAATTGAGCTTTGTCATTGGATCACTGTCCTTACTAGGGTTCGTAGCCTACAGGTATTTGTAAGAACGTTTTTAACATGTATAAATAAAGGACATGTCAAAAGCATCACATAGTATTACCGATGAGGAGGCTGAAAAACTAAGCCAAATTTACAATATGCCGGAAAATCTCTGGGTCGGGTGCAAGGCTATCAAATTACTCGCGAAGGAGAGCGGTCTCTTGAAAAAGCTAGTAACTCATTGGCCAATCCAGGCAACTCTTGTGGTTCCGACATATTCGGGGTCCAAAGCGTATTGATTACCCCCATTTTACTATTACAACACCCAATGAAATGCATCAGTTTGATTTACTCTACATGCCACATGACAAGCTATATGGAAGCACCTAAAAGTACATCCTGACAGGCATTGACGTGGCTTCAAGGTACAAGGTGGCTAGGCCATTGCGTACCAAAAAGGCTAGTGAGGTTGCAGGGATGATCAAAGATATTTACAAGGCAGGACCTTTACGATATCCTAAGATTTTTCAGTGTGACAATGGCTCCGAATTTAAGTCGGATGTAAGGATACTACTGGAGGACAAGGGGGGTGAAATCAAGCGGGCTACCACCAAATACCACCATACGTTCACAGCCTTTGTAGAAAGCTACAACAAGGTACTTGCGGAAAGGCTCTTTAAGCCTCAGGATGCACAGGAGTTGGCCTCTGGGGAAACTAGTACCAGTTGGGTCAAGCACCTATACACTATCGTCAAAAGTCTAAACAGCAGCAAAACTGCCATGATCGGTATAAAACCAAACAAAGCTATTAAACTCGATGATGTCCCGCTTGCGAAAAGTCAAGAATACCCCGAAGAAAAGCCCTTACCTGAGAATGGTTTGTGCTTGTATCTGCTACAACCAGGAGAGGAGCATGATGACTCTAAAAGACGCGCCACCGACGCCTTTTACAGCAAACATACTTACAGGTTGGATCGTATAGTATCAGGCAGTCGTCTTTTGTACTATTTAAAGGACGGCCCTGATCGCAGCTTCGTGTCAGAGGAATTGATGCTTATTCCAGAGGATGTTCAGGTACCTCCGGAGCATATCAAGGATTGGTAAAGAGTAATTTCAGGAGTACCTCCAAGGGTTCGTCCTCTAGTGACTTACTCGGATCTCTTATATACATCAAAGGAAGTAGGGTATAGAATGGGTACCCATAAACGATACCTTTGATGACATCAGGCTCAATATCCAGATCAATATCAACCAAGCGTCTATCTGGTATAGGAAAATTGAGTATATTGCCTATTGTTTCTATGTCGGCCAAGTCTGATAGCCTCAGCTCCTCATCTTTTATAACCTCGTAGCATAGTGCTCCATACCTATTCTCCTTAACTGAAACGATATGATATGTCCTAGGGTTTGAATATCATCCTCGAGTTCCTCATCGATCTCGCTTCTTCCAAATGTACCCCACGCTTTCCTGCCTGACGCTAGCCTGTGCAAAAGGTCGTCATCGGTAGGGTATTCAAAACCTTCGTAGTATTTTCCATATCGATGCCTGAAATTTTTCAGGCAGGTAGGGCAATAACCTGTCACTGATCCTGCCTTTATGCAGCATCGTAGTACGAGTATACTGATATCGTAATCCTTTTGCATTTTTTGTACATAGGCTTCCATCTTTTTTATATTTCACTGGCTTTTAACATACAGCCAAACTGGTCAAAAGGGTAGGGATTGGGAACCCACCACTAGATGAGGCTTTTTCCCTCTTCTAGGGGCCCATGGTAGACACCCTCAATTTTACCTATAATTTTTACTATCCACAAGAGTAGTAAAAATTATCGTCTGCCTAGTCCTCTAGTGCCGGAACACCCAAATCGTACAGGTCATCCCGAGTAAGGTCAATAAGCCTGAAATGGTTTCCAAAACGATTAAAGGCGTGTATGCCGTTGGGGTTGTCGATGACAACAATCTCCTCCGCCCCCGAGTAGTTGTCACTGAACCACAACCTTTTTCTTGCTAATATTACGCCTCTGGACACGCGTGCAATAATACGGAAGATGATGGTATTCGTCATCATCCTGTGCGCTGTGCTTACGGTGGATTATGATGACGTTGTCTTTACCAGGGTCCTGGGCATTGGGTATATGCCTTTGTCGATCCCTATCCTCGAGCTCATCCCCGAGTGCCAGGAGTTGGTTGTCCATATCCTCTATTTCATCGCCGAGTAGGACAAGGGCCTCATCCCTGTCCTCCAGGGCCTGGCGATGATCTTTAATTACATCTTGTAATTTTTGGACACCTGCCCGGGCCAACCACTTGATTACCCCCACGGCTTTGGGTTTTCTAGAACGGCGAACGATCTCCAATGCACCTTCAGGCGTGACAAAGACGTCATGCCCATTTTTCCCCCCTCCTAGCATACCTGACCGGGGGCCCGGAGATGCCCCATTGGACCCCACAATTTCGGACCTGGTAGATAGGAATGCCGAAGATATTGGCATATTTTTAACTTTTTCAAGACCCAGAAAACGTCCTAAATCGGCGCGTTTAAACATAGGTTGATCCTGGTTGTTGGACAGGGTCTCGATAGCTCCTGCGTTCAACATAACGTGCGACGACATCTTTCTAATATAACAACGTAAGCCAGAAGATTTCACCTGTGTAATCTTACTACCCGCAAGAGTAGTAAGATTGTGTTTTTGGTTGGGCGTAATGCTCACCAAGCCTAAAATGCCTGACCCTCTCCGGGTTGACTTCAATACATCCACGTTCTCGAAGCCAATTGTAATGGACGATAGCATTTGGTGTCTCTGCCAGTACCACAATCTCACCCTTGGGGTAGTCAACGAGCTTATTTCGTATTTTTTGAGCTACGTAGCCCTGTTGGCCACAGATGGCAAGGTATTGGAAGGGGTCATCGTTGTTCTTTTGGATAATCACCATACTGTTATCCTTTCCGGGATCTTCGAGGTGGGGCACGGCACGTTGCTGTAGCTCCTCAATTTCATCTCCCAACACCATGAGCTGTTTATCCCTATCGTCCATGGCAATATCCTTATCCTCAAGGGCTTGACGCTGCTCCTTGAGTTCATCCTGTAATTTTTCCACCCCTCTCCCGGCCAACCATTTTGTCAAGGCCACGGCCTTGGGTTTTCTTGACCTGATGGTAATTTCGAGGGCCCCGTCAAGCGTGACAAATATGTCATGAGGATTTTTCCCTCTTCCAAGGCTGTACCCGCCGGGTACAGTTCCCTGTATACCCTCTATTTCTACCCTTGATATTGTCATATGACGATCAAGGCCATACTTCCTGGCATTTGGAATGCATAGGAATTTCTCGAGATCGGCACGCTTGAACAGGGGCCGATTTTTTTATCGAACAAGGTCTTGATCGATCCTGCGGGTATTGCATTGAATAAGGCGAGCTGTGAAGACATTTTCTATACACCAATGTTCAACCGGAGGTTTTCAACGTGGTCATTCACAGGAGACATCGTGCCACCCCCTCATTTTTACATATAATTTTTACTACCCGTAAGAGTAGTGAAAATTGTGCCCGTTTACGACATGTCAATGTCAAACATGCCTTCGAAGAGCTCTCGCGTATCATCATCAGGTAGGGTGAAATGGTTCTTGTAAAAATTGTCCTTGGTAAGGACATCATCCTTGAACCTACACCAAGCATGCACGGCGTTAGGCTTGTCACACTCGGGCTCTCTTAGCGCCATGTCCGGATACCTCATTCTCAGGGTGTTGATTCTCGCGGTGAGCTGCTTCCTTTGGCATCGGATCATGTAGTGTGGGTGCCTTCCAGATCTTCCACGCTCCTGTGGGTCATTTTTGCTCAAGACACATAAGACGGTATTGATAGGAGGCCGATGCGGTACATGTCTTTGCTGGAGTTCCGAGTTGTCCTGCCTAAGAACATCAAAATTGTCGTCCTGGATGGCAATGGTCCGGCGCTGTTCCCTGACCTCATCCTGCAAATTTTTCGACACCTTTTTTCTTAAGCCATTTTGTCAAAGCTACGGCCTTGGGCTTTTCTGATCTGACAACAATTTCTAATGCACCATCTAATGTGACGAATACGTCATGCCAATTTTGGCCTTCATTTGGGTTGGGGGTGCACCCCCAACCCCTACCTGTATATTTTCTCTTGTTGTAGCTACCTCGGCCAAATATTTAAAATTGCGCACTATATCAGCAATCTCTAAAAACCTCCCCAGATCGCCACGTTTAAAATGAAGTTGATTTTGTTCATCAAACAGAGTCTCGATGACTCCTGCGGGCACTGCGTTGAAGAGAGAAAGCTGTAAAGACATTTCTAATATCCAATGCCTACCCGGAGGATTTCACTCGAGAATCCTTTAGGTCCTAGGGTGTTCCAATCTCACGTACAGGCAGGCATGCTTAGAATTTTTCAGTTCAGCCTTGATCTCACCCCAGTCCGAAATCATATTCGTCTCCTCATCTATCATTTTCATATCACTCCTTTTTGAGGGATACCAGAGAAAGAGTTGCTTCTTTTAACGTCGAAGGTTGTTGAGCAAAGCCGTATACGCTTGGTTTAATAGCCACAAGCTGTGCTTGCGATGCCTACCACTGATGGCCAATTCAAGCAGGGGCTGTCGACGTTTATCGAGGCTCTCGTCTGATATCATGTCGTCAACTATGAAAAGACTCTCCACGCCTGCCAGCAGCGACGACAATTTCGCTATCCATTCAAACAGCTCATTTCCAGGGTCTATCAGGAACACGTAAGGGTCCCTCCAGAGCGAGGCCCTTTCCAAATAGGTGGTATTCCATCGTAGGGTAGGACAAAGTATCACCATGTTGTGATAGTGTTTTTTATATTCATTTTCTAGTAAATTAAGGACACGCTGCGTTTTCCCACACGATGTGGGTCCCGTGAAAATTGCTGTGTGGAGGTCCTTCACAACATTCATCTTTATTAATATAGCCAATTCTGATCGCATACCTTTGAAAAAACCCCGGCACAGTCGCGGCAGATCAGCACGCCTCCATGCTTATTTTCCAAAAAGCCCTTGCATATAGGGCATAGCTTGGTATTTCGGGCCTGGTATTCTAGTGGTAATGGGGAAAATGTTAATTTACACGCAAGGCAACGCAGTACCTTACGATATCTCTCAATTAGCAGTGCCTTTTCCCGGCTGACATCGGTTGGCGCTACGATGAGTTCGGTGTACCGGGGTATGATACCATATGTCAACAGGGTATACAAAAGTAGATAATTCTCATCCTGCTGAATATCTCTAATTTCGCTATCGGTGGCAAGAATGTCTACCTTTTGTTCAATAATAGGGTCCCTGTTGCTATGTCGCCTACGCCTCGCTTTATCCAGGCATTCTATGCAGCTTTTTGTCCTACCATTACCCCTAATCTTGAACCTGTCCAGGGTTAAGACTTTTTTGCATTTGGAACAACATTTTTTACTTTACATTTACTATCCAGGGACTCGCACTGTGTAATGCCTTTGCAACATCAACAAGCGTTGGGTACCTCCCTTTTTCCATATACTTAAACGAAACCTTGTGATGAATGTGCAAACATTCGTATAGCTCCCAGGTATAACCCTCGGAAAACTGAGCTTCAATGTGACCTCTACAAATAGTCATGAGCTCATACAGGGGCTGATTGCCGGGGTGGCACTTTGTACGTTTACGTTTGCGTGATGTCTTGCTAATAGTGAGGCAATTTATGCACTGTTGATTTAGCTGACCACAAGGCTTGATCCTGAAATTATCAAGGGTTAAGACTTTTTTACATTTTGAGCAATCCTTACCCTCCTCCATGTTGATTTCTATCTCTCGTAGAGAGATAGAAATTTTACTAGGCGGTCTATTTCGGTTTGGGGACTATGGATGCGGGTAACCACCCTTTTTTCACGGCCATCTCTCGACTTGCCCTACCTGCAGAAAAGTACGCTGTCATCTTAAGGACGTCATTCATGTCCATTTTTGCAGATGGGCGTGAAATACCCAGGATTTTCTTACCTCCAAGGGCATATGCAAAGGTGAAAGATAGATCCACGACGGTTTCATACAAAATGTCTAAAATCTCCTTTTCTTTGGGTGATACGTTGCTTGCTGACATTTATTTAGTGTAATTTTTTGAAAAAATTCTATAACATTTTGAACATAGAGATATGAGGCTGGGCTTTGCCCTGTTTCCCCTGCTGAGGCTCCGGATTGGTCGCTGGCTTGTTAGATTCTCCATCATTTTCACCTCTACCAAACTTATACCAGACGCCTACTCCTATCGCGAGCACGGCAAGCGTACCTACACCATAAAAGTATACATCCGTTGACTTGCTAGGGGTTGCGGCAGGTTCCTGATCATCCTGTGAAGAACTTTCGCCCACTTTCTTCTGTAGGTCGGCCTTGTTCTTCCGGTTCCATTCCGCAAGTCTCTTGCCTGCAGCGACACGACCCTCGTTCTTCTTGGTTATGGCTCTCTCCTCTTGTTTCCCTTCCTGTTCACTCATTTGTTATAAGCCATAAAGACGACCTATAACAAATTACTTCTTTTTTACATCAAGATGGATATTAAGGCCTTGATCTTCAAGGATCTCCAAGGTCTCTTTTATCCCTTTGAGTATAGCTTCGGGGGTGTTTAAATCTCTCTCGAAGTATCTCAGGAACTCTCTAAACGTCATGGGTTCTTTCTTTAGTGCAGCTATTCCAAGCTTCCTCTCCCTCATCAGTGCCGCTAGCCTATGCCCCGGGTGCTTTTTGTGTACTTGAACAATTTTTTCCGCGGGTTGCTGTTGATTGATGATAACACTACACGTGCTGCTCATCTTTGTTATCTTTAGTCACCGCGTCCTCCTCTTTCTTCTTGCTCATATGCCTCGCGGTATGTCCTGCTACCAAGAGGGGTGCCAGACACCTCCCAATGGTACAGTACACGAGTATTCCCAAATCCGTCATGGAGTCTCGGATTATAGGGTCTTTCGATATCTCGACGTAATTCATCAACACTGTCGATATCCACTATATTTCCAATCATGCTAGCATAGAGGCTGATAAAATGGGTAGACAGTGCCCTGGCCGTCTTTTCCCCCTTTTCATGGAGTTCTCGCTGAAGGTACTAGGTATGTACTTTATCGATGGCCTCTTCTGGGGCCTTGTCGACAAAGCCCTCTGTGCATTTTTTCGGAAGTAGGTGCCCTTTACCTTTCCTCAGGGCCTCCTTCAGGGCCTGACGTTTATCGATGGGTTTCTCTATCTGTTCATATTCTGCAGAGGCTGCGTCGAATACTTGTGCAAGATCTGACATCCTGTTTATTATACGGTGGTATCGAAAAAAAACATAAGCAATCAGAGCATACGGTAAAATTATAGCAAAATACAAACACACTTATAGCAAGTGTGTTTGATCAACCGCGATAGACTACATTCTACTCGGAGATATATCGATTACCTTGATTATCCGTAACCCACATGGGTTGCATGTTGGTGTAGTGCAGTTTTGCAATTTGCACCTCTTCGCTAGGGTATACCCCGTTCTCCCTATACTTTAGAGGCACCTTGTGATCAAACTGCCACTGCCCTCCATTCCCCCAGTTTATACCGCCTTTAAATTGGGCCTGGATGTGCCTCATGAATGTTACAATTTCGCACCCTATATATTCCGTGGAGGCAATCTCCGTATCACGATTTAAGGCATTACGAAGCCTAGCTAGAATGAGGTTATACTGATAAGCAGGGTGATCGCATATGGGGCAAAATTGTCTATGTTTTTTATGCGGGCATTTGCTACGTTCCCTTGATGAATTATTAATATCGCGGCATTTGATGCATTGCCTTGTTCGTTGTCCTTTACGTTGGATCACCTTGAAGTTGCATGGTGGTAAGGTGTGCTTACAGTGTGTGCATTTCCTGGTCCCCTCCATATTGTTTTTGTTTTGTAAAGTAATACCTTTACAAAATTTTTGACAATTTCTAGAAACCCTTGTTATTCAAAAATGTTTAAAAAACAAGTGGGGAGGTATGTACCCCATCAGCATGTACAACTCTTTTGTCGTAAAACGCCGAGAGACCGAGCTTGTTTTGTTCGTACGTAATCATACCCTGCTCATGTACCCGAAAGCCTGCGTTTTTGGCCATGTCTAGACCACCCCCCAGCGCACTCAGGTATCTACCCCAAGTCACGGCATTTTGCCTCTTTGACATGCCCTTACATGAAAATTTCTTACCTTCTTTACCCTCAACGAAATAACACTTGGCTGTCAGGGCAATCATCCGAAACCCAATGAATTCCGCTTTGAATAACCCTCCTGTTCGACTCGAGTACTTATCGGTGACTAGCCAGTTTTTCACATCCTTGTCGTAAATGTCAAGCAGTTCGGGGCGAACGACATCCCGCAACTCTTCCCCAGATATGGCAAAATAGGCACTATCGGTGTCCATGTAAATATATTCAAAATCCCGACGATCAACGTGCTTGTCCAGAAAATCGTAATAGAATTCCAACATCCGAAGCTTGGCTAGTTGGTACACCGCGATGCCACATTGGTAGGCTCTATCGATACTACATTTGTGTTTGCCCCTTCTTACCTCATACGCATCCCCAATCTCTTCAAGGTCCTCGAGGTACGGGCTTCGCAGGGCTGCCTCAACCTCCTTTTCATCCCTCGTAAACGTAGTATCTGCGTGCCTCGCTAGGTCTTCGATCATTTTGCCGTAGAAGCTGTTACCTTTCAACTTTGCTGTATCCCCCGCAATACGTTTATCGGGGTCCCTATCGGCTTGTCGTCGTGCATCGGCAATCTCTTCAAGGAACCATTCAAAGGGCCTACCCCTAGCAAACTTGAGGAACTGGTAAAAGGCAGTCACTTTCAGCCCATGGTCAAGATACCATTTTAGCACAGGGGTATATAATAGAATCTTTTCAGCCTTTAGCAACCCCAAAAGCTTACGCGTACCTGGAACACGCTTGCGGTCCGTACTTTTCAGGTACTCGTGCATATGCTCGGGGATTTGATCGTCGGGTATCTCCTTCACAACAAACAGGGGAGCCATTTCACTAAACTTTTCGCGCAGGTGCTCAGGTACTTCGATATCAACCCGGGCAAATCCAAACAACGATGCATCTAGTACGCCTCGCGTTAGTATCTCTAAGTTATGTGCTGATGTCGGTGTAGCCACCTTGATCAGCTGTTCCTTCCCACAAGGAAAATCCTGCATCAGGGTACTCGGATAAAGCATGTTTGCATCATACCCTAAGTTGGTCTTGCATTTGTGGGGTTCCCTGTACACGTGAGACCTGATACCTGTCACGTTTCGTTCATGGTACCTACAGAATACGATCGCGGGACCGCCCACCATCCCCGTCCGCAAAAGGTCGTAGGCCTCATTCCTAGTACATTTTTCACAGGTTTTCTGTACCTGTTTACAACTCTTACAACTCTTGGTGTAGCAAGAGTCCTCGCACCTGTGCTTGCATGGGTCTCCCGGAGCGTATAGCTCTAGCTTTGGGTTCAGCCGTAGGGACTTGTTCAATACGTAGCGCATCGACATGCCTGGAATACTGACCGCGTCCTTCAAAATATCTATCTCGTCATCGTAATACTGCAACCTCGTCTTGCCCACGGCTCCAATGAACGGTTCCACATCGGTTAGGTTGTACTCACGTAACCAGTCCATCATGGTGACGCAGCCTCGTTTGTAAAACTCCGCGCAGAATGATCCGTACTCTTCAGGGGATAGTGTGTTTTTCCCACTTAGCCGGCTATAGAAGTCCTTGTGCGTGACAGGCCCAACATGGTTCAGCTTGTCGTGGCTCGTTAGCCACTCATACGGAAACATGAGCTTTTCAAGCTTACATTCCAACGATTTGCACCAACCGGCATAGCTCAGCCCGGGAGCAAGGAAATTTTTGATGTCGAGAAATTTAAATCTTGAGGTGGTGAGGAACATGTAGTTGTTGTCCTTCTTAGCTACCCTGATCTTATCGCCCTGCGCGATCTCTTCGACAAAATACCGCTTGATCAAGTTTATATCGTATTTGCCACTATTAAACCCAATTACAGCCACTTGATTTACCCACTCGTTCCACAACTCCTGGTTCTTTTTGGATAACATATCCAAATCGTCGGGCCTGGGGTACATTCTATCTACCTCTTCCAAATGAGGGCATGCCTCTTTTCCAGCTGCTCCACAAACTGTTTAACCAAGACCTTGGGATTCTCGTGCTCAATGAACGTCGGGTCCCCATTCAAACTGTCGGCAATACCAACACTTATAGGAACATGCCTCGAAAGTATGTTAAATCAGATGTTTGCTGGTGGTTTAAAGGTGCTAGGAGGGCTTCGAAATTAAATACAATATAGTGGGGGTAGGGCTTGAATTCCTTCTGAAAGTACCTCTTGATTTTGGGTGGTTTCTCACATTCCCAAGCTGTGACGAGGTTGTACCCCTGTTCCCGTATCATCCTTTCCTTAGACTGGGTTGCAGCGTAATGAGCCTTGTCCGTTTTGGTTCTCCTGGACAGGCAGGGACATCCGTGCCACTTACAACCGTTGTACTCGTAAACGGTCTTTGTGACAGGCTCATAGCCATCTACTTTCCACTCCTTTTTGTCCTCACGGATAACGCGCTCACCACCATGACCACATAGGGCATGATGAATATGTCTTCCGGTTTGTTTTGACATGTATTCTACCCATAGCTAAAACCCTCATCGTAAAAGACCTTCTCGGCCCTGCCCGGCATACGTTTGACCTTCCCCCCCTTTGCAGATAATCGTCGTCTTGACACCCTCGCATTCGTTCCTTTTATGCCGCGTAAGAGAAGAGGCGTAATTAAACTTCTGTTTACATACCTCGCATTCCCAGTGTTGGGTCAGCACATCTAATTCTTTGATGTAAAAACAGTGCCCGTCCAGCATACCAAGATTGATGCCATCTAAACCCTTTTTGTGTTGCTTTTGACCATAGACGAGTCGCCATGGTGCCTTCTCAGAGTTTGCCTTGGGCTCAAAGACTCTGATGTTGATCCTGAATTGTTTGGCAACGCCCTCCAGATCCACCAGTCTCGTAGGCCTGACGTCCTTACGCTTAAGCTTGGGGTCCCCGTAGTACTCTCGGGCTAGGGCGAGGGCCATTTTTGTTAGACGTTCCGTTCCCCGTACCCTCTCCTTTACCGCTAGACATCTCCAGAGGCATAGGTTGTCCGTTCTGGCATCTTCGCCATCCATGGCGTAAATGCAACTTTTTTTTCGCAACCAATCCGGGAGAGGGCCGCATCCCAAGAGGGGTTCACGCGTGCTTATCACCTTGATCTGTATGTGATCGAAGACAATTTTTCCCTCATATGCCCCTGGGGTCTCGGTGGTCCTAACAGGTGGTAAATAAGCCTTGGTCCAAAACTCATAATCCTCCAGATCGAGACGCTTCATTTCGCATTCTTCTACGAACGCTTCGATTTCGGCGATGCTTGATAGTGACCTGGAGCTCTTAGTTTTGTGGTAATCAGACACATCGCCCCCACCTTTGTAAATATCACAGCTGAAGCTGTACACAACCTTAACGCGCATTTCTATATGTGACGTAATTTTTTGCACAATCGCGTCCTTCAGGGATTGGTTCAAATGCTTGTTGAACCTCCATGTCTTGATCCTATTTCCGTCTTCCAGCATCTGTATATCATCCCCCTGGATATCCTCCGTGTAGTCCTCCCTTGCCTCCTGTTCAATCTCATCGTGAAGCGTTGTACCTCCCGAAATTTGTTCCTTTGCCCTGTTGTAATAGAATGCAACGGTATTCCGCACACTCTGTATTCGATCGGCAAGAGCGTCGCGGGTTGCTGCCACTGGTGCCGACACGGTACTATATATTTTGCTGATGGCATTCTTAAACCAACTCATCCCTTTCTTATATACACATTTTAACTAAGTCCGAAGATTACAAAGCACTCAACACCGCATGGTAGGGACTTTACTCCGTTTGAGTATGATAGCATTGAGATTTATTGCGCATGCGTTGCTAATCAGTGGATTTTTGCTGATGATCAACGGCATTTTGTGCAATGGAGTGTGACGAAAAGTTGTGACGTCATAAGCAAAATTGTGTATTATATTTTTTATGAGAGTTTGACCGTGGTTTTTGGAAAAGTGTGGTTATATTCTAGCTCTACACTAGCTTGGACGGCGAAACGAACATGTTCGTATCGCCGTCCCATTGTCAGAAATAATACAAGATGCCCTGAACACGAGGTTGAAGAAAATTGTATTACTAAAATATAAGATAAGCCAATGGATTTACACCTTTTTCTTATAAACCAATAAAATCTGACGCAAGGCCGACCTTTCTAATTTTTCGAGGTTTCTCGCTTTCTCCTTATTTGTGGAACATTTCTCAAACTATTTCGATATTTATGTGTTTATGATAAAACAGGTGTTTTGTTGCTATGGAGCTTCCAAAATTGTGTTCATGAAGAGAGAAAAGAAACGACTGCAAGCAGGAGGAGGTGTCATAACTTTATGATTGTTCTTATTTTATGTAAAATTTAGACTCTGGTTGTTCTTAATTTAATTTTACTTCAAATGCAATGACTTGAGCCTGTAAAAGCTGTTCTTATTTCGTTCTCGTTTTTCGGAACAATCCGAGGCTTCTGTCCTTATGAAATTACTCGTATAAGAAAAGCGTGTTAATAGTGCCGGTAACGTTTGATTGCTTTTTCGGTTATAGCGCAAAAAGCTCACGAGTGTTTCTGTGAGCCTGTGCACACTTTGTTAAAATTAGTTTTTTCAAAATTAGTAATTGAGACTACCCGCCCTACTGGTGGTTTGGAATGAAAGGGTTAATTTTTCTTATTTGAAAATATTTTATTCAAAGATCTTACGGCTGGTTTATGGATTTAAGACAGAGAAAATAATTTCGTCTCGCTGTCAGATATGTATATAAGAAACATCTGCTCCTAGAATCGAAGCCTCTTTATTACACACTTTATCACACACAAATTGGTTATAAAAACAGCATTTCTACTCAGGAATTTGACTAATACGTTCCCACATGTTTATTTTGCCACTACTGTAGCTTCCATTATATTTTTTTGACCTGAAGTTGGGTTCTACTTCGTTAGAAGAAAATTTAGGGGGAAATCTTGGTTAAAGAATTAAACAACGACCTGGTTATAGCGCCCAAAACATTTGCAATAAGCAGAAACTGAGATCATGCAGAAAAGAGGTCTAGCTTTTCAGCGCCCGTTGTCTCTTTTTTTATCGGGCCAACGAGACAGGATGATTATTACAAATGTTAAATGTTATTTACATTTTTAATTGCCAATTTCTATTTGACAGTTATTTTAATGACAGCCAAATGAGGTGTAAGAAGATAAGACTGCATAGTTTCTACGTACCCCTGCCATTTTCGCAATTATTCCAGGTCCCCCGATGGCTATTTCTCCAGGGGGGCGGAAAACATTTTACCAAATTCGTGCATCGCTACCACGAACCTATGTCCGTTGGCTGTTTGTCTCAAGATGGCGGCTGCGAGGTTGGGACGATCCTTGGGCAACTGTTTATGTTCTGGAGGAAGTATTTCAGCAGCAACCATTTCTAAAACAGTTAGGGTAGGTGGACCTTAGTTAATCATTACATCTCCTTTATTTTGCGTAATCGCTAGCTTCTTCTACTGTAATCAGATAACCAGCTGTTAAGCTCAGATGTCTTTACCTTCAAAATTGGGATTGCATAAAAACAGTCAGGGAAAACAGCAATTAGGATGCCATAAACTAATTAGGCTATTCGCCATATTAGGAGAGGAATTCCTAACCTAACTTGGCTATGCTATCTTAATTAGGTTATGAAAATTTTTAAAAGCAAAAAAATCACCATTAACGAACGCTCATCTGCATCTTTCTTTCACGCTATATGGCGCCGTAGTTTATATATGGCGCCATAGTTTAGTGGTTATCACTCTCGTACTTTGTGCGGGAGAACAGGGTTCAATTCCCCTTGGCGGCGATTCAATATGGTCAATTGAATATTACTATAGCCCTGGGTTCAAGGCTGTTTCGAAGCGGACAAAAATGTTAGGAAAAAATAATTCGAATTACCCTCTCAGTTAAAACAGGATATCTCAAGAACGAAATAAAATTTTTATATTCTGTAAAAAGAATAATAATCTCAGATAAATTGTCCATATTATTAAAAGAAAAAATTTTTTGGACACCTGTCCGAAATTGGTATATTTAGGCCAAAATGTCTAAAAATGACTTAAAAATTATCATTTAGATGAATGTCTTCCACAATATCTCTGGAATAAAGTTAAGGAAACATGTTTTTTATGGTCTACAGGTTAGGTTAAATATCTGGAATGAAAATTACTTAATTTTATTACTGTCCGAAATTGTCCAAAGGGTTATTTTTGGGCCAAATGTGAGACCTATGTGAAAAACGGCCTTTAGAGCCTCAATGTATGCTTAAAGTTCGTTTATTAACTGAATAAAAAACATTACTTTGGATTCTAAGGCCATTAAAGATGATGTAGATGACATATTAGTCTGTCCGAAATTGTCCAAAGGGTTATTTTTGGGCCAAATGTGAGAAATTATGTGAAAAACGGCCTTTAGAGCCTGAATGTATGCTTAAAATTCATTTATTAACTGAATAAAAAACATTACTTTGGATTCTGAGGCCATTAAAGATTATGTAGATGTAATATTTAACTGTCCGAAATTGTCCAAAGGGTCACTTTTGGTCCTAAGGGTTTTCGGCCAAATATGTGACATCATACATTAAATAAAACGTCATTCAGAGTCGACGGTTTCAACATTCTAGTTTATCATGCTAGTAGAGAATATCTCAAGTTGTGCATAAATAGTTTATTCATTATATACATTAAATATATACAAAGCAATCATTTTGTGTTTCTTTATAAATTGTATAAAATAGCACCCAATCTTGTGATAAAGCCAAGATTAGCTAGCTAGCTAGCCATAAACATCTTTGATTTCAACAATTTCATCTTGAGAAAGCCCATCAAAGTCTTAACTAAATATAAAAAAGAAGTATTAAGTGACTTAGCTACAAAACATGATGCAAAATGCAAAACTGTAGGACCAAAAAATAGCTACTCTTTACAGAAAAATACAAAACAGAAGAAAAAAGATTAAAAAAGATAACAATTAGCCACACTTGAAGTTTTACAAGCTATAAAACAATTTCTTAAAATCTAGGGTGATCTTATAGCCAAAAAATAATATTAAAATCCCTGAAAAATAAAGTAGTTTACTGTTTTGTCCCTTACCTCATGCTCTGCCAAACTTTAGCTAGCTTCAAAATTACTAAGACACCGTTGTCTCGCTTATTCCAACATTTTCGAAAAATCCCGGTTTCAAACTAGGATTCCCGGCTCGAGCAATCAAGTCCAAAGTAAACACTGGGTCGCCGTAATTTTGCTGGGAAAAACCATACCTACCAAAACATTAAACGCCATCGCTGTGACTTGGTTAGAAGTTTAGATAATTATTGAATTAGACAGAAAAGGGATCACACTACATCAAATTGCCGTGCACCACTTTGGCAACTTTTTCTCCTCTTTTTTAGAGCCTAAAGAAGACTTTAACTTAAAATTTAAGTAGTTTATAGTTTGCGAGACGAACGGTGCATGGTACCGGCCGATAGAACCATGTTTCCAGGCCCCCCATACCAATTTTCAAGTCCGTAGCTAGTAGCGCAGAGTTGGCACAAGGTTGTAAAGATGGTATATACTTTCGCCAAAAATAATGTTTTTTTAGTTTTATGTGTTTTGTTCGACGAAATAACTCGAAATTTATAACGCACATGTATAACATATTTATATATTTAAAAAGGAGAAAAGTAGATCGTTTTAATACTTTTTAATTCAGTAAAATTAAAACAATACAAAAAAAGTTTCAATAACTTAAAAAATGATAAAGATACAAAATTTCAAAAAAAATTGTGGAAGCCATTTTAATTTTGTCCGCGGTTTGATCGTAGCGAAACAGCCGTGGGTTAACCCAAGCCATGTGAGGGAAATTGAGGAGATTGCGCACTGTGTGGGCCGTTGGATGTTGCAGGGAGTTGTCTGGCTGAGCGCTGACCCTAATTGAGTTTTCGTAGCTCAAAGCAAGGAGGTTTAAAAAGAGAAGGAGATACATCTCAGCAGTTTCTATTGAAACCATCCGTTGCAGATTTGCAGGTTGCTGTATTGTTTTCAAATTCAGTTTTGTAAACAAAATTTTTTGAAATCTCGCACGTAAATTATAAAAGTAACCGTTGCTCATTGTTATTTCTGCATAATTATAAGTTATTTTTTCTAGCGGTAAAAACTCGTTTGCTTTGTATTTTGATCGTTTAAATCAGTTTTTAAACATTTATGGTGGTACATGCAGAAAATAAGTAAAATCAGCCGAATATGAGGGAAATTATGGTAACATAAAGATAAAAAAAACAATATTAGAAAATAAAAACGCAAAGAAATAAAAGTAAATCATTGCCCAACGAAAAACGCATAATTAGAGATAGTAACGAATGATTAATATTTTCTTTTGTTCTATGAAAGAAACAGTAGTCACCGAACACCGATTCTATACCGAAAATTCAATAACTTTGAAGAAAAAAATATGTACTAATATGCAACCCCTCCTGCAGTAATATTTTTTAAAAGTTTTATCAATCTTTTAACTGACGCTGTGGGAGGGAACATACAGAAACATCTACAAGATATAAAATTACACCATATCTCAGGGCAACAATTTACACAATATAAGCTCCAAATACCAGCTGAATCGTTTTGCAAGTGGGGATAATAAACTTCACCAGCATTAATTCTTATAGCTCAACAGAACCATGTGTTTTATTTATATTCGGTATAGCTTTTAATATGTTTTTTGAAAGTTCTGCTTTGTCGTTAAAACACTCGTCTCACACTCGGCATGTAAAAATACAGCAAAAGCGGCGCAACGGATGGGTTCAAAGGAGCGCGTAAACAAAAGAAATTTGAATAGAATTTAAATGGACGTTGCTGAGATGTATCTCCTTCTCTCTTTAAACCTCCTTGCTCAAAGAGAGCATTAAATACTCCAGGACTTCCCATCAAAGCCATGGCCCCTCCTGGAAATAATAGACAGGGTATATCCCTCAATATTTGTGAGGCTAGCCATGTAAAATATGCACATCTATCTATCTATCTCTCTTTTGTGCAGCCAAATTTCAAAACTTTGATATGTGACAAAATCGTCGCATTTGAACGACGGAACTAAAAGATATTGACCAAAATCGGCAAATATTTTGTGCATAGTCTAATTAGCTTATAATGGCCTAACTAGGAGATTCTTTCTGGCCAAACATCATCTTTCCGAAACCACCATTTTGAAAACCACATTTCGTTCGACATTCTTATTAGGCTATTTGATATCCTAATTAGGTCATTTTCGCAGGAATTTAAATAAATGTAAATATTTCGTCGACCTGTTGTTAGTTTTTGTTGAAATTTTGATGAGTTAGGCGCAACATTGGTAAGAATCAAACCAACAAGTAATATAGACGTGAATGTGCGTATTTTTTTGCAAATTTTAAAAATATGATTTCAAATCCTAACTAGGCTATCAGCATGGCTTAATTACAGTGCCGATCGCGAGTAACTATACACGAGTATACGAGTACAGGTACATTAAATGCCGAGTAAAGTGCAAGACGAGTATGAGTAATCGGTGAGTATACTACTCCATACCCTCGAGTATAGCCTATTGCGCATGCAAGTACAATAAGTGAATGATTTGTGAGTACATGTGCGAGTATAAGATAAAAAACGGGAATTCGTTGTAGCGTAATTTTTATCGATAGCTCACATTTGTCTGCTACCTTACACATTGTGAAAACTTTTACTTCGTATTCGCGTCGTAAGAAATAACATTTTATTTTACATCTTTTTTTTTTTTATGTTGCAACGAATTCTCTTTAGTTTACATAAAAATATGTACATTGCTGTAATGGCTTTTTATAACTTTGAATTTATATAGTTAATTTCTCACCGACGAGGAAACCCTTTGCTATTTACATCTGTTATCTAAATGCTTTTTTCTCCTAGCTAAAAGTTTTGTTGCTACATTCAAACATTATTCCTTTTTCTTCGCAAGCATGAATTAAACAATGAACTCTGGAGACTAAATTAAGCCAATCGCATTTAAATTTATTGTTTTGTAAGTATTACCAAAAGTAAAAACGTGCCCAGCAGGGAAATCTTGGATCCAGTGAGAATGATGTGCACCCAAATTTTGAGTGAGTTCCCTAATTTCTTCAAAATGGGTTGTCATAAATTATAAGTAGCTTTCAAGTCTATCGTGCACCTTTCAGCATTTCGCCATTTCGAAAGTTTAGGAGCATTTCAGCACTAAATTTCAGCACTAAATTTTGTTTCTATGAAGCTTTATGTTCTTATATGAAAAATATTATATTAAAAAATAACGTGTATCAAGGATATGCGTCTGCATAAAAATAAACAAAATAATGAATTATTACAGATCGTCTGTAACAAGGATGTACGGAAGATTCTTTCTCATGTTTTTATAATTTTATTATCCATTTTCATCTTACCAATCATAGTGTGCATAATAAAATAAGCAGACGTTTGCAGACCTGAAGAACAGCTACTGTTCTTTATTACATGATTATCTCAACAAATGGCATTGTTGACGATCTTTCAACTCCGCTCTTGGCTAAACTTTAGAATACATAGCGTACATATATATACTGTCCTTTTACGTGATTATATAAACAAATGGCTCTAGCTCATCTGTGAGGTACGCCAGTGATGTCTGTTCTTGGTATGGGTGAAATTGATAATATGGTTGTAGATCTTATACTTAAGCCTAAGGATATTAGGTCATAAATTCAATGTTGCCAGTAAACAGAGAACGAGCGAGAAAAGCGGAATCACGTAATTAAGACGTTCAAATAATACGAACAGTATATGTATACACTAATCATAAATCTTAGATCATATAATTTCTGTATATATATATATATTTCGTATTTTAAAAAATACGAATAAAGAAGTGGTTGGTTTAGAGAGCATCACGTATATCACTCATTCATGTTAACTTTAGCATTGTAACAATTGTAGCTAATAGGTGAAATTTTAATGTTTTGCCCACTTTTAAAGAACAGGGATTTCTCAGCATTATAAAAAATTCAAATATGCACTTTTAAAGAATAAGAATTTTCAGCCATCATCCGCATAGCTGCAACACAGATATGCCATGCTTATGACACGCAAGTTGCTTGGACTGGCTATTCTGTAAATTACACAAGTTTCAGTAGCAGTGATGTATTTATTATGATAGCTCCTAGCCTCAAGGCTGAGGATACCATATCATAGCCATGCAGTCTTGCTATTGAAGAACAAAGAGGTATAGCAAAAACATGTGCTTTAGACAATATAGACGGTATACAATTATATATGCATTACGCCAAACAATAGAACTATACAGTTACAGAGCTGTTTAGTGTTTTGTAGCTCTACAAAACGCTAGACAGTTGGTAATCCAAAAAACTGAAGGAAAATGCTAATTATCTCTGTATAATATCTGAAGAATTTTGGTAGCGATATTTATACAATAATATCGCTTTCTAATAAAAGGTAATAATTAGATGTTGTGACATTTGACAAATTACAGCCGCATTGAGAAATTAAACACCAAACATTTAACTGCAAATAATAATACCACAGGAGAAAAAAATCTTTGTAGACATTTTTTGTGATTGGGAGGCTGGCCCAAATATAAAGTTTTTGCCAAACATTTTTGCAATTAAAAGGTTTTTTATACAGGATGCAAAATATACTTTTTGCAACTTGGAGAAGAAAGAGGAAACTCAGACAAAACGTCTTTATGCAACATGAAAGAAAACTGTATTTGATATTGTTAAAAATTATTGTTTTGGCTTTGGTTTAAATCCTGTATGTGAGTATTTTAGACTATTTGATTTCCGCCAGCGAAGGCGGAATCTTTAAAATCGCCTGAGAATATAGACAGATAGAGAGATAGACAGATAGACAGAGACAGCGCAGCTAGGCTTGACGCCCGAAACTTATCCAGGCTAAAGCCTAAATCCTCGTTTTGACAGATTTTTGTCTGAGAACGAGGCTAAAATGAGTTGTAAGCCAATAAGAATCCTAACAGTGCAACAAATTGTTTTATTATCCAATGAACAATACTTTATTTTAAAGTTTATATGCTATCGAAAGTTAAAGCTCGTGCAGTGTAGCATAATGAAGATCGTCTTATAATGCGCCATCTTTGATGTTATTAACGTTTCCCTTTATTAATTACGTCATTTCCTTCTGTGCAATTTTGCAAGCACGTAAGAGTATCAGCAGAACTAATTAATTATTCATGAATTTTAATTTTGAGAGGAATTGTTGGGGCTGAATATTTTTGGTGAAAGATAATGTATTATAGCTATAAAATCGTGACAAGTGTCAGGCTGTCAAATCCGACGTGAATCCGCAAATCTGATTCGCGTGTCGACTCTCGTGACCTCTGATACCGCGAATCCAATCACATTCGCGCAATTAATAACATTAGTCACCATATTTCTACTCTTCCAATATTGGTGAATCTATGAACAAACACTTCTGAACGTGTTCAAAAACTGTGTGACGTTTTAAAAATTTCATTTTTAACAGTTTTTTACATAAAAGTGCATAAATCAGGGTTACTTCAATATCTAAGTTCAAAATTTTGAGGAGTGACTCAGTTCAATACAGTCTTTAAGCTCAGTAAGTTTAAAAAGTATTCTAAGTGAAGGTTGCAGGCTTACATGTGATTTTGTGTTTTGTTATATTTGTAAGCCTAGAATGTTCACTGCATTGATTAGACTGAATACCGCACTACAATTTGGATCTTTATGAGTTACTCTTGCACCGGAACTATCCAGGTGAAAGCTTTTCAGTTGTTCAAAGTGAAATTTATTGGCTTACATGTCAATATAATTTTAGTTTTTTTATACATAATATTGAATAATATCTAATTTACTTAAAGCTTAAATCTTAAAAATTTGAGAGGTTGTCAAGATCAATGTACACTATCAGTTGAGTAACAAACAATGCAACAAAGTGAAAAAAACGGGCTTACAACAACATTTAAGGCAAAATTTCGATGTGTAAGCCAAAAATTTTCACAGATAAGATCATATAATGCATCCAGTGATATAACTACATAAACAAGCTTTAAACAAAAAGCAATCTTCTTATAACAAGTGAAAATTCCAGGCTTACTATTATGAAGTTCAACATATACAAACAAACTATACATTCCTTTTGAAAAAAAAATCATTTAATCTTGACTAGCTTAAATCAGTATGTAAAAATGTAAAACGTGATAGGATTCCTTTTAAAACAATCAAACCTTCTGGAAAAATGTATTATATCTCTTATATAATACAAACAAAATGTAGTCTCATTCAAACAACACATTGATGAACTGTAATTAAACTACAAATGAAGATCGATATTGGAAAAACTTGAATAAACTAATGAAACATATAAACTAATGAATATAACTTTTAATTGCTATCTGTGTATCATTCAGATAAACTCCAAACCATTATGTTCCACATATCTAAGGATATCAACAAAGTCATTGTTTAATAGCACAAAACAATCATCTTTCTTTTCGAATGGGACAAAGGGGTACACAACACTTTCTTGATAAACCAAGGCTTTCTTGGATAAAATCAGCTTGTATTTTCTGTTTTGAAGTATGGTTCGAAAAAATGTCACAACCCCCCCCTTATTTTTGAACATGTTCTTCTTTCGCTGCCAAGGTCCACCATTCGCTGCTGATGGTTACCATTTTATTTTTCCCTTTATTGAAGTTGAATACTTTACAGAACGGTTATTGATCATCAAGCATCAAATCCTTGCGCGCAGATCATCGGGAACCTAATTATCGGGACGGCAGTAGCAATGTGATTTCCTTCCCATGAGTTTTTTTTTTGTATGTGATTTTTATAAAAGTTTATTAAATGAACGACGTCTCGTCTCGATGATATGTTTACTATGTCTCTCCCAGAACCCCGTATTCAAAGGGTATTTCTGTAAGGTATAGTTCCCCCACATGGATTTGGTACTTTCCCTTTAATCTCAAAGCACAAAATATCAAAATGGCGCATTTCTTGAGGGCGAGTTTCGGTCTGTGTTTCATATCATAATAATACTAGAGAAAGAAACTATAAAAATTGGATTCGCGTATTGAATTTATGAGAATCTAAATTGGATTCGCGAGAGGTAAGAATCACGAGAATCCAACTAGATTCGGTGGATTCACGAAGTGGTAGTTGCGAGAATCCAAATGGATTCGCGATAGCTAAGGTCGGATTTGACAGCCTGAGTGTGTTACAGTATAAAAGAAAAAATAAGAATATGTAGTCTGAAAATAACCTTTCATAACTGATTATGTAAAAAAAAATTTGCTGTCACCTTTAAAGATATTTTCCAAGTTGTTTTTCAGAGAAAAAGAGAAAATAATAGATAAATTCATTTTTGCGTTATTATATAGCTTTTTCAAGAGATTTTTTTTTCAAAAAAGAATATGACTTGGCTTTTTAAAATTGTACGAACAACAAATTTAATAAATCCACTTTTTATTGTTTTAGAATTTGTCATCATGTGCCTTGCTTACATCACATAAAGCTAGTTCAATTAAAACTGCACAACATCAGCAACGGCGTCACTTGTCTGTACACGAATACATTGCAATTGATATGCTTCGTGATGCTGGGATAAATGTTCCAAAAGGAGGTGTGGCTAGAACTCCTGAAGAGGCTTATAAAGTTGCCAACTCAATTGGTTAGTGTTGTATTTTCACTCTTGTTGAGCTCTTTACTGGAGACTTATTGCAATGTATTGCTTTAGTAAGATATTAGCTCTAAAAATGTTGGTTATCAATGAGAGAACTGGAAATTTCTTGTTGATGTAACAGCATAGAAAAATTAAAAGCAGAAAGGCTCCTGGAGGTCTAAGTAAAAAATATACAAAGTCAGAAGGCCAAAAGCAAAACCCTAAGGAAGCTTGATATAGTAGTATTTTTTTATTATCTTTTTTTAGTACAATTTATTGCATATTGTATTTATTAAATAGGTTTTCAAAATTGATAGGGTTGTCTAATGTGCCTTTACTTTTTGTGTGTCAAAAGATACAATTTTTATGACTTTCAAGCATTGTTTTCTACTCAAATGGGAAGGTACTCAATTTTTTTTGTTATAGTTTGTTATGTTTGTTGAAGTTGTGTATGAAATTTCCACAGTTTCTTTTAAAATGAAGTTTATTTTGTTGACAAATTTAGAGTAAGGTTTATTTCTTTTAAATTGTAACTTGATTGGTTTAAAATTCTGTTTTTGGTTAAAAAGGGAGTGAAGCAATTGCGGACTTGTTTTTTCTAATGCTGGTTTTATACTAAAACAGGAGGATTTTCTTCCATATATGTGACGATTCCAGGGAATTTGATAACAAGCTATTTAGCGATAATTCTTCATTATCGATCACTTATAGCGCCTGATCGCTAAGCAAAAAGTTTTATGGATAATTTAGATTAAAAATATAAAATTATCGATAAATATCGCTAAAGGATTTTCTTTTTTTATTTATCGCTATTTATCGCTATTTTGATAGGGCTAAATTAGCATAAATTAAAATAATAATGACAGCGGTACTTGATAAATGTTAGCGAGCTAAGGAAGCCGAGTTTTGATCCCTTGCTGCGAAAAGTTTCATGCGCACAGGGAAAAACACCGTGTCTGAAAGCTAAATAATTCTTTATTATTTTTTTTTTTATAATATAATTGAATTGCAATATAATTTTATAATATAATTGCTCCCAACCCTTACTAACATTAGTAGAAATGGAAATAAAAATACTAAAAATTTCAGAATAAAACTATGTAGCGAATCAGGGACCTTGGGGATATTTGATCTGTGTTATTTTCTTCTTTTTAGATAATTATTTTCTAGATAAGGAAAGCAATCAGAAGATTCAAAATTGACCAAGAAAGTTTAGCTAGTTACCTTGATTTTTAGTCAGGATAAATTTTATTTTTTATAGGATCATAATCTAGAGAATAAAGCAAGAGGATAGCCGTCGAAGATGTGGATAGTTATGTGTTTTGTTTACTCCAACAGCGCGTTTTCATGTAGTTCTTGCTCTAGGAAACTGTATCACTTTTTCTTTTCAAAACAAAGTTTGTAACAAAATCAGTAAACCAAGGAATTTAATAGGGTGCGCGTTTCATGTACTCTTTTTTACAAATAGATAAAATGTGTCACTTTCTATCCCAGACAAATTTTGTAACAAGGCTGGGGAAGGGGTCATTGGCTATTTTTCTTTCATAATGCATATAGTCATCCTTATTCCACCCTCATAGGAAATAATTTGGTAACACAGGGTAAAACTAAAATGAATACATAAACATTTCCATTTCATATTATTTGGTAACGTAAAATGCAAAAACTACGGATGTAAATACTTTCCTCATGATATATTATAATTTATAGTTAACAACAATTTCAAAGTTTAACATTTAAAAAAAAGTATATATATATTATATATAAACAAAGAAATTTTCTAAAATTTAAATTGTGCTACTTACTAATAATGTAAACCATATCAAAATTATTTCTGTATAGTGAAACAACTTTACATCTTAATGCTCACACGCGATTATCAAACATGAGAATAAATAATGAAATTTTTAGACAAACATGAAAACCTTATTCACGGTTAATTTTGGGTGGTAGCATTAAATCAACTGAAATTGGTAAATAATCTTGTTCTCAGGTTATATTTTATCAATTTTAAGAAAATGTGAAAAAAAATTTGAAACCAGAGGCCGCATGTGGGACTAGATAATGATCTGCAATAATATTTTAAACCATTTATAGAAAAAAGTAATGATAATCATCTTAAATCCAAAAATGTTACTTCCTAGTATTTATTTATAAATAACTGTGTAAAAAAAAATCAGAAAATTGTGATGAACGGACCTAGAGAAAAGCTTTTAATTTATAGGTAACTTCACTATCGTGTGTGACCAAAAATAAGAGGCTAAATTTATTTTTTGGTTAAAATACATTACTATAATATATAACTCAGGAGTGGACCATGGGAACCATCAAGATTTCTGAAGCACACAAAACTCTTCTCCACCATGTAACACCATAATTCTAAAAATAAAGGAATATGCAATGCAAATTTTCGCCCAAAAATTGGGTATCAAAATATCAAATTTCTGACAACACCATCTCCCATAAATGAAATGTCCGATACAGGATTTCACTGGCACTCCAAAAAAAATATTAACAAAAAGTTACGTAATTCAACAGGTGTGGGAAGAATTAGTTACAGAATGACCACGCACTAGCTTTATTGTGTCAGTGTCTAAAAATGATAATTTTGGTACTACAATTTTGTGTAATATAAAGAAATCTCCTGGCATGCAAGCAGTGAAAAAAATCTAACATGGTTAAAAACAGGACTTTCCAGTAGTGTTTTGTATGTTGTGTGGTTTGTGTAAACAGGGCTTTAAGTGGCACAAACAAAAACACCCCCTAATTTGGCTGTATCAATTTGCATTTACGCAGATTTTCTTATTTTATTTGCCGATATAATATAATTTTTCTGACTGAAAGTTTGGCAAATTAAACGATCACAACTAAAATTATTCCAAAGCAACAGCTGAGGCTAGCTAGCTAGCTCCCTTGACCCAGACTTGTTTTAGTTTTAAGAAAGCTATAAATTCCCTGGAGTGGACTTTTATACAAAAAGAAACTTGTCATAAAGTAGCTAGCTAATTCAATAAGATTTTGTTCCTGCTTTTTGTTGAAAGTTTGGCAAATTAAACGATCACAATTAAAATTATTCCAATGCAACTGTTAGAGGCTAGCTAGCTCCCGTAACTCAGACTTGTTTTAGTTTTAAAAAAGCTGTAAATTCATTGGCGTAGACTTTTATACAAAAAGAAACTTGTTTCTTACTTGTTATAAAGTAGTAAGTTAATTTAATAACGTTTTGTTCCAGCGCAGCCATTGCGTCCAAAAGAAGAATCTAAAATAAAAGGGGTCTGGACAGCGCCGCATGTTTACAGCGTGCGATATTTTGCAGAACAAAAAAAATTAAAAGAGACTAACTAAATTATTTTTTTATTCTTTACAGCGATCAAACAAATTATATTTACGATTCTAAAAGAATATTAATACACTTTATGAAAACATCAAGCGAACCGTTTTTGCTGTTTTGCAAGTTATTTAACGACAAACATTAAAATTATGTTGTCTAGCTTGCTTTTCGCATAATTAGCTAAAAAAATTATGCGTCGGCCATATTGCACTATTATCGATAATCTGCTGGCAAAGCAAATCAAATTAGTGATAATTATAGCTCAGCATTGTTTATCGCTAATGACCTGATCGCTAATCCATTTTATTTATCGATAATTCTGTTCTTTTTTTCATGAATTATCGCTAAATAGTGATCGATAATTATAGGTTGTTATCAAATTCCCTGGAATCGTCACATATTATGACTGTCGAAGGAACAAAGAAAAGTCTGCAGAAATGTAGTCAGAGTAAAAGTCACTGGGAAAAATTTAGTCACAAACTCGGGCTAAATTTTAGTAATTTGAATCATTCAATGAAATACAAAATTAAAGTTTTTAGGCTAAAATAGGAAATGATGAAAGACCTATTTTTTTTAAATTAGGCTGAAAAGCCATGGTTTTAAAAACAAGGGATGAGATTGTAAAAAAATCCATGAATTTGTTAGTCACATTTTCTAAACAACTTGCATCGAAATTTTAATCACTTATACATTTCAGAATAACTATTAAGATGTACTTTTATTTTTTCAGAGACACACGACTTTGTTGTTAAAGCACAGGTACTTGCAGGTGGTCGAGGTAAAGGTCATTTTGATGGAGGATTGAAAGGAGGTGTAAAGATTGTTTATTCGTAAGTTTATCGTAAAATATATTCGCTGTTTATTCGTAAGTTAAAAGTAAAATATATTCACTGTTTATTCGTAAGTTAAAAGTAAAATGTACTGCCCCCCTTTACCTACTTGATATGTTATTTTTCTTTTGCTTAACACTTTGCATTCGCGTCAACAATTTATTAGTGCTGGCGTAAATTTTTGTGATTTTGAGTAGTTGTAATCACAAATTTTGAAGCAAGTTTTATGAAAATTGGTTTAAAAATATGAAAACTTTACTTGGTGGTCATCTATATTGCAAGTTTGAATCACCAATTAAATGTGCAGTTAGGTGTGTACCTAACTGCACATTTAATTGGTGATTTTTAACTCCTGGCAACTTCATTATGTAATATCAAATAACTAATGGCCCTAAGGCAGGCTGTTGAAATTCATAAAAGAAAAAAGTTGTGAAGAAGGCCTGGAAATTAAAAACTAAATTCACAAAAAATGTTTAAGGTTTTATCATTTCTACAAACATTAAACGGCAATATCTGACTTGTTTTCTTCTGTTAAAACAGAAATTTCAGGTCAAAATGCATATAACGTACAGTATTATTGATGTGTGTTAGATAAGCTGTTAATAAGGTGTGCATGTTTATTCATGATCGATAGCAGTTGTCTCAAATTTTTTTTCAAGCTTAGGTAATGAAAATATCACACTACCAAGACTAAATTTATAAACTTGATTTTATTGTGATGATGTTATTAAGTTAGGCTTTTACTTCAGAAAAATAGTTTTTAACTTGTTATAACAAATCCTGGTATAGCATAAGAACCACTGTCAATGGTAATTACATTTGATATAACTAGTTAGGTAATTGTGTAGATTTCATTTATTTTAATTTTAGGCCAGAAGAGGTTGAAGATATTTCTTCTAAAATGTTGGGCAAAAATTTATACACAATACAAACAGGTGATAGTGGAAGGCCTTGTAATGAGGTATGGTATATATTCTTAGCATTTTATTCACTTCATTGTGAAAGCAAAGATTTGTAGCACCCAATGATCAGGACTTAGCCTATTTTCATATTTTTCTAATGAATCAAACTGCTTATCTGTTGTATAAGAAACAAGGTGTTAAAAACACACAGAGATGAGATTATTGATACTTTTACTGGTAACTCCTCAAAATATTTAAAAAAATTAACGAGGTTATTTTTTATATCGACAAGAGGCACATCCTATAATATTTTTATAAAAACCATCAAAGTTAAGGAGCCTCAAGGTGGAACCAAAAAAGTATATTATTTATTTTTTTGTTTAAACAGGATATAAAACACTTTAGTAACGTATATGCACACTGTTAAAAAGGTGTGCTCTGTTGGTTTAATAGTTCATAATGGACTTTTAAATTGAAAAAATGGGCATATTGTTGCTTTGTGTGCTTAAATCGCATTAAAACAAAATGTTAGCGAAATGCAACATTTCTGCATTAATATCAATAGTGAATGTCGCAGAATAGAATGAAAATGTGGCAAAATTCAATAATTTGTTCAAATTTGTTTAAGTTGTCAAGCCTGCTGTAGCTTTAGTAGGTGCTAGAAAGTTCTCCAATATCTTCGTCTTCTGAATATTACTTCTTAAATATATAGAAAAAAACTTTCTTAATTTTAAAAAATTTACCTTTTTTACTATTCTTTAATTAGGTCTTAATTGTGGAGCGTTTGTATCCACGAAGAGAATATTACTTTGCAATTACACTTGACAGAAAGGCAAAGGTAATGAAATTTATTTTCTCATCTTAGTGAAGTTATTATAGATGTGCAGATGCTGTATTAAACTTGTGTAAATTTTAAAGTGATTGGATTTGATACTTGTTGGTTATCTAGAAAAACCTTTTTTTTTACTGAAAATATATGATCACCTCCATAATAATGGACACGTTGTTTTTGGAGGTGCTCCTCCAATTTACACTGTATAATGCTTTTGTTATTTGAAGAAGAAAAATGCTCTCTATATCATTCTCGGCTTGGATGAGGTATAATAATAATACCTTTTCCAATCTAATCTAGTCTTTGTTAGTTCTAAACCCAATTTTCTCTGTATTAAGTCTGTTCTTACCTGCCAATTCTTTCTTGGTGTACCTCTAGGCTTCACCTCACAAGCTATCAAGTCTTTTTTCTTTTTGCATATTTCTTAGCTCATGAAGTCTTTGTCTTTTAAACCTTTCTAATATCATTCCTTTTCAAATGGTTAAGAGTCAGTCAATCTTGTTGTTCCTAATATAAATATAACGATTTCTGTACCAAGCGTGTATTATATTTTATTGTTTTTATTCACAAGTTTGCTCTCAAACGACCTGCGAATGGTGCTAAATAATGACATTCTCAATAAATTCAATGACATCTTCAAATATTTTTTGTCAAATTTCATTTAGACATCAATTGTTTGAAATATAAAAAATTGCCTAATATTCTGTTCCCATAATTAGTTGTAATTTGTGGAGAATATTGTATTCACAAAATTAATTTGTACCATGAAACCAAATCTCTTATTCAATCCGGGTAGAAATTCCACCTAACCAAGCTACTCAGTACAAAAGAAATTGTGCTTGTTTTCTTCAGTTAGTGCTAACACAGAATATTTAGGAAAACATGTTTTCTTTGGGCAAAACCTAAAGATTTTTTTTTTCAGAATATTTTTTTTATTCTTTTGCAATTTTTTGATGTTAGGCAATTTTATTTGCACTTGAATTAGTGCTTTCATTATATTTTGAACAATTGAATTTTTCAAGTGCTTATGCAAGGATTGTTTTCATGTAAGCAGTTTACATATAGTATATGTGGCTATGTCACTTGTTAAAGGGGCTACGAACCGGTTAAAATGCTCACATTCCGTATATCCCGTGCACATATTAAAAATCCGGCAAATGCATTTTGCGCAATGAACAGACCAGCGCACTTTGCTCGCTGGTTCAATATTTTTTTTCAAAAAGTATATTACAATGAAATATTTCAGCGAGACTCATTCTGGATGAAAACATGACCAAGGCTGGAGAAGATAAAAATTCTACATATAGCTATATGTTCGAGTCTGTAAATTACATACATGCCGGAAAAATAACCAGTTTTGTTTTTCGCCGCCATCAGCTCGACTTTCGTGTAAGTCACTAAAGTCGAAAACCAACAGCCGTTCCGTAGCCCCTTTAAATTAGTCAAAATGTCAGTCTTGATTTTTCTTTTTAAATAAAACTGGCACCTTGGTTAAAAGAAGCTTGCTGAATATGATAGGGGCCTTAAAATTGTTTTTAAAGTTAAAAGGATCTCGTTTAAAACGGGAATGCACCAGTGAGCAAAAACTGCTCTACTCATTTTTTGCTCACTGGTGCATTGAGTAGAGCATAATAATGAAGTCAAAGTTTTTCTGCTACTAGATTAAAAATATCCATTTTGACAAAAAAATGTCTATTGAAGTAAAGGCAGCAAATTGAACCTTGATATATAATATTGAAGATTGATTTTTGGTAATAAAAAACCCACAGTATGTAAAACAAAAGTTTTGTCATAACTAAGTTGGCATAAGAAAACATAAGAAGGCGTAGTAAATGTTACTTTTGGGAATCAGGAAAATTTAGAGAAGACTTTTTATGTTTAGTTGACATTTTGAATATTTAAAATAGACATAAGAAGTTCAGTCTCTCTTGTCAACTGGATACCAACGAAATTTGTCATTATAATTAACACTGAGATTTTTGCTATTGGTACCCTCTTAGGGCCCGCTGTTAATTGCAAGTTCTCAAGGTGGTATGAGCATTGAAGATGTAGCTCGGGAAAATCCGGACGCAATAATTACTCAGCCAATAGATATTTTTAAAGGTAAGTTGAAAACATTGTGTTTCATGAAATGTCCACTTGTGTTTACGTAAAAAATTTTGTTCATTTGCCATAACATGTTTTATTTTTTGAAGGATGTATTTTTTTTATAAGAAAAAAATAATTAAAGAATATTGAATGTTTTGTCAGTGCCAAAATTTAGAACAAGTTAAGAACATTCAATTTTTTACATAATTCTCTTTCTGTGAAAATGACCGAGAAATCAGACTTCTTTAATTTACTAAATACCATAAAATGTAATAATAGAAATGTGAATTGAAAGTAATTGAATTGTGTTATAAAGAGCTGGTCGTACTTATAAAACGTATATTAATTCAGTACTTTATGTGCAATTTTGTTTTTATATAGGTTTTGACAAAAAAACAGCTGTAGAGTATGCCAATCGGCTCGGGTTTACTGCTGGTTGTGTGGACAGTGCTGCTGATATATTTTTAAAACTATATAACTTATTTATGGAAAAAGATTGTACGTTACTAGAAATTAATCCGTTCACTGAACTCAACAATGGAGATGGTATGTATGTGCAGGATTCTAAATCGTCTTTGCACTGATGATTAAGGCATTGTTGTTTTATGCAAACTTCTGAAACAACGCATCTTGCACCACCATACAACAAGGAACTTTGTATAAATCCTTTAAAATAAATCCTAATTTTTCAAGAATCAATTGGCACAAATTTCACGAATAGCTTCCCAATAATTTTTCAAAGGAACTAATTTGGGCAAAAAAGTCGCAACATTCATGAAATTTTAATTCTTTCAAGGTAAACTCTACTTCCTTGTTTTCATGGTAGTAGACTCTTAATGTGCTGAATAATATAACAGATAATATTTCTTCTGACCTTTGACAAAACTTCAATTTTAGTCTGACTAAAATGCTCATGATTTCACAGAAACTGATTTTTGTCTTTTCTAAAGAAATTTCTTCCTCCAGAACTTCACGACTTTAAAGTGCCTGTTTGAGTTTTAAATCTGCATAAAACAATCCAAAGCTGCAGATTTGACATTTTATTGACCCTTTTGTTTTAGTGATGTGCATGGACTGCAAACTATCCTTTGACGACAATGCTCTTTTTCGGCACAAAAACATCGCTTCTCTAAAAGACTGGTCCCAAGAAGATCCACGTGAAGTTGAGGCAACAAATTATGACTTAAATTACATTGGTCTTGATGGGTCAATCGGTTGTTTAGGTAAGCAGATTAGCACCAGAGGATCAGCAACAAATACAATGATTTCCAATTGGATTTTGAGTTGAGTCTCCACTGGCCAATTTTTTAACAGTATATATGACAAAGACTAAGTAAGACATTAGAAAAAACCTGCTAAAATTTAGCTAGTGTAGACCTAACTTATTGAAAGTTAGCTGTTTCCTGGCTTTTTTAGAAGAGGCATGCAATAGTATATGTGTACACAACATAAGTTGGGTGTGTTATTGATGGCACCTCCAGAAAGGCAAAGTTACGTCAGTTTTAAATAGAGTTGTCCATTTTGTCAGGAATGTTAGGAAAGCCGGGAATTGTTAAAATGTCACAAAAAAGTTAGGGATACGCCAGGTAAATTTCAGGGATTTTGTGTTTAAATGGTTAGTCATAAGTAATTTTATTTTACAGAATAGAATATGTCAAGGATTGAATTTCCGATCTGTTTAAATCAGCAGAATTAGCATTATTTATTTACAGCCTGTTCTATGTATCAAGTTTACATTTTTTTTTTTAAATCCAAGATTTATTATAATATTTGCAGGCCACAATTTGCTATCAGTGAGATCAGTTAAACTGAACACCTGAATTATCTTTAATTTTTATTTTCTGCCTTTATCAGTGTTATCAAAATTTTGTCATACGTAGTTGAAAATGATATTATAGTCATATTTTATTGGTAAACGTCTTAAAAAACACAGAAAATTTGGTTTAAGGTTTTAAAAGAAAAGGGAGTTTTGCCTTTCCAACCAGTGTGGGTGTAAGAAGGCTTCCATTTTGACACCAACGCAGTGCTTCACAAGGTCTAAGAACTGTGTTGAGAATTTCGTTTAAGGTTCTTTGATATTGTTAACTTTAAAATAAAAACTCGCAATTCAAGACACTGTCATTGTGTCTGATGTACCTGAGCATCGCCTGGATTCATGTCTGGTTGTATTGGGCTAAATTGACCTATCAACCAGCAATGCTTGCAGCAGTTTTAAAAAATTATAATTTTTCGAACTTTGATCTCAATTTTCTCCGCAGTAGGACACTTGCAGACAAAAAACCCCATCTTTCGCAAAACACTTCCCTTCTCTTCCCTTCCATGTCATAACACCACATTTACATGGCAAGGGGTCCCGCTAACCCCTGTGGTTGTCATATGGTTCCTGTAGGCAGCAAAGGATTGAGCAGTTGCAGTTCAGTGTTATTTTTTATGTTTAGTAAACGGTGCTGGTCTCGCCATGGCTACGATGGATATTATCAAACTACACGGAGGATCGCCTGCTAACTTTTTAGATGTGGGTGGAGGTGCCACCGCTGAAGCTGTAACAGCTGCTTTCAAACTGATTAGTTCGGATCATAACGTATGATTTTTATAGTTTTGTCCTGATTCAACAATATTTCAGTATCAACACAATTGACAATAATGAATTGTTACAGAAATGTTGATGAATACTAATGTTTACTTTCATGTATTTTTGTACTTCGTTAATTAAAAAATTTAGGTAGATTGATTTTTTGAATAAAAAAAAATAAATAAAAATCATCGTCAATGTGTAGAAACAGGTGTTTTAATAACACTAATTAACAACAATAACTGCTTCTGTAAATTCTATATCATCCGTAATAAGGAGAAAGAGAGCATAGGCTAGCAACAGAATATATACAAGGTGCGCAATGCATTATATGCGTAATGACAAAAGTTTGACATCTCCACGTAAACCGAATATACGTAAATATATACATAGAAAATGGTTCGTCTTTTACAATTTTTGTTTTTGTTTTGTAACTAAACATCTTCGACTGAAGTTCTATATTTCAATGTACTTGTATATTTGTAGTGAGGCTCGTAACACTGTAAACAAAGACGTTTAATGAATTCCAGGATATTTTCGCTTAAAAACAAAATGCAACACGTAAAATTAATTTAAATCTAAAGCACTATATTATGACTTTGAAGATACAAAGATTATTATTAGGCTAATCTTCCATTTAAAAAAAATAATTTACTGTGCAATAGAACATATTTATTGTTTTTTATTATCTTTCTCCCATCACAGATATCGATTCAGGGACCAAACAACCTTCCAATCAGTGCTCAAGATTTTAAGTTCAAATCAAACTAAATTTCTGGTTATTATTTTAGGTTAAAGCTATTTTAGTGAACATTTTTGGTGGAATTATGAAATGTGACGTAATCGCAGAAGGGATTATTGAAGCAGCGAAGATTTTAAACCTTCAATTGCCACTAGTGGTGCGTCTACAAGGTAAGTGTGTATATACATATATAAAAGCAGTCCAAGAGAGCTGATTTTTTACATTTCAACTAGGTACAAAATCGATTCTTTAAGATAACCTACTTGTTCGTGCTCATGGAGGTGTAATTGGAACACAAGCAAAATATTTCAGAACTTTTCCTATAAAACCTCTTTACAGTTTTTTATTATTATTTTTTATGCTATAATCTCTATGTTCATGATACCCGTATTCATACTGAGCCGAACTGCTTATAAAACTAAACCAAGCCTTGCCGAACCGAGGCATGTTGTACAGCTAACTGAACCGAGTCGTGGGATATCAAAATGTGTCGGGTAGAGCTAAAAAAATATTTTGGCCTAAAACAATAATGACAAGTATCCTTGGATATTTTTTAACTATTTTCACGGTTAAAAAATGCATCCAGTTACTTTTGCTCTTATAAGAAATGGATCTGGGATTTTCTTCAAAAATGGGATCTTCTCCAAAAGGATGGATTAAGACCAAACTCAAACGTCAAAGCAAAAAATCCCAGCCCAGATCAGCTTACATCATTTTGCTAAAAAATTGTACCTAAACTTCTTCATTATTTGGTGGAAATCTGTTTGTTTTTTTTGTAAAAAACGTTTGACTTTATTTTAAATGCCTAAGTTCTTTAGTATAGGTACTACAAAAAAAATTGTATCTATTCAATTCCATTACATTGTTCTAAAAACGCAGTGGGTGCGTAATCCTGACGATAATAACGATAATAACGACTATGATTTAACTGAAGGAATTTGTATTTTATATATTGTGTTAACCGCTTAACTAATGGTTGAGAAGATATATTTCGTAGGAAAGGCCAACCAAAGAGGTGCAAATACAGTTATCCTGTAGGACTACAGCCGGCGTATGATACGAAGTCCTAGCTCATTTCTTAATATTACTAACATTACTTTAGATTTTATTAACATCTATTTTTTATTACACGCTTTTTGGTTTATAAGAACACGAGCCTTGTCGAAAAATAAGAACAAAATAAGAACAGCTTCAGGCTCAACTGATTATTTTTAAAACTAATAACAACCAGGGTCTGAATTTTGCCATTAAATAAGAACAATCCAGAAATAACTTTTCTATCAAGTTAACGATCGCTTGTGATCGTTTCTTTCTCTGGTTCGATTTTTCATCAGAAAAAAGTTCTAGAAAATAAGTAAAAGGGTTGTATCCTGATGTTATGTTTTATTATTAAAAGTAAAATAAGAATAAATCAGGCCTCCAAAGGCTGAAAAAATAAGAACAGCTTCAGATCAGATTTCACTGGTTCTGATAAAAAACGTGTGTTGTTCTTATATAAAAAATTAGGAAGAACTAAGATATAATTTTCTACAAATACAGTTTATCTCCGTCTTGTTGGAGTAAAATAACTTTAAATGCTGAGGTGGGAAATCTGGCATGAAACAACCTCTCACTAAAGTAAAGTTTCTCCATTATTTATTGGTGATGTGTTGGTCTTTGTACAAAATTCAGAAATTAGAACATTGATATAACAATAACATGATTTTGAAGGGCAATATGGATTTTTGATGGCCAGCGGAAAATCCCTCGGTCATAGTTGTCAACCCTGACACGAAGCAGAGGGCCGACAATTATGACAATTATATCAAATTCCATATAGCACGACATGTTATTACTATTATTGCTACTTCCTAATTGGATTTTAAATTTTTTTATAATTCAATTATCTTTAATTTAAGAATCAGTAACACGCAGCTTCTTAATACGCGTTCAAATTGTCAATTTCACTTACAGGATCAAAACATTTTATTGTGCAACTTAGAAATACTTAATGTAACGAGTCTAATGGGCATAATAAAAGAAATACCGAACCGATAACAGTTTTTAGGTATTAAAAAACTTAAACTTAAAATAAAAGTTTGAAAAAATAAATATACAAATACGCGGGCTAAAAGTAACAATGACAATCGCCCGCCGCCCGCTAAGATAGCAACAATGTTTACTTGACAGTGGTAATAATATGAATTGTCAAAGTTCTCAGAAATATTTTTAATTTTCTATTTCATTTTTTTTATAAAAAACTCACATTTTAAACGACGTAGGAATAGAATTTTTGTTTTTCATAACAATATCTTGGTACCGCCACTTGTTAAAAGCTAGACAGATTTCGAGCCAGATGTTAATTTCATAAACCATTCACATTTGAAATGGAGTTCCAATCGAGTCTGGTTTCCACGTGTTTGCATCGAGACAGGGATTGGCTTTGTTTCGATCCAGATTAGTGGAAACCAGTCAGGAACAAACAACGCAATGGATAGGAAAAGGAACACGAATGATTTCATTATTTTGCTAGTTCTGTTTTCATATTTTTTCCGTTCCTGTCCGGAAAAAATAAATAAATGATTTTTAACTTTCGGCTTAGATCGGAACGGAAAATAACATAAACCTCAATTTTCAGTTCCGTTCCTGAGTGAAAATTTTCGTTGAACGCTTCAATTCGTGCACAATAGTCTCCAAGTAGGAGAGTGTTTTTCAGTAAATTTTGTCTGACATCAGAAAAATTACGTTGTCAACATTTAAATACAATATATTACACTTTGCGACTGGGTTTGCTCCGGAATTATTTTCTTATAGCCGGTAATAATGTTATCCGAAAAACAAAGTTATAGGTATTCCTTGGGAGAGATCGCAAGATGGTATAGACGTGTTATCAATAGCTGACCTGAAAACATGCATAAAATAACTCGAGGAGTGCTATTTACTTCACATGATCATTTTTTTTCTGAAAGGCTTATATACAGCAGCACTAGAATGCAAGAAGAAGTAACGAAGATTTAAAAATGCTTTACCACCATAACTTGCCCTGTGGTTGTTTATACATTTCCAGCCGTGGTAGTGTAGTGATAGCGCATTCGGTTTGTAAGCATAAGTTTTCAGGTTCGACGTTCTTTAAATACAGTGTTGTTAGCCCATTGGGAGCCAAACAAGAAAGTTAGAGCAATGCTATATGTATATCTGGCGGTAATGTAACATATTTACAGTCAGAGTGGAGGAAGTGCCAACCGTTAGGATGGAATTCCTAAGGACGTTAAACTTCCCATTCCTACTCCCAAAACACGGTACAAATAATGTCTAACGCAAGCCCGTCAGCCTTTTTTTTTTATTAAATTCTACTTTTCGAAAAGATGTTGTATTGGAAGTCGAAAAATTTCAAAATGACAACCAATCTATTCTTGCTTAGTGAAGAAAATTAACGTGAAAGTCAAAACAAATTTAATACGCCTTTTTAAGGCGATGAAATGTTTTTTGGAAAGATACATTTTCAACACTTAGGATCAAAATGAATAATTTCACAAGGCGAATAAAAATAAAACTTAACTCTGAAAATAAAACAGTTCAAAAAGGGGAGTATATTTGAAAAAGTACGCCCTTGGTAGTTTGTGTTGTAAGCCAAGGGCGTAAATTATCCGAAACCTATTTATTAGTTCATAAGATAAAAAATATGAAATGAATATGAATATGAATAATTTTTATAACCTGTAGGAACGAATGTTGATGATGCAAAAGCTCTGATTGCAACCAGTGGATTGCGTATTCTACCTTGTGACGATTTAGAGGATGCAGCTCGAATGGTAGGTTTTGCTCGATTACTTTTGCGTATTTTAGACGCAGGTAACTAAGTTTTTAAGGTAACTAAGATTTAAGTAGTTTTCGATTTATTTAAATCCACCGGTGGGTTACCCTAATTCTGATAGCAAGTTCGAAAACCATGTTTTTGAAAAACATTTTCGAAAGCCGTGTTTTTTAAAAAATAGAACAATACGACCATGTGTCTTCGGGAAGGTATCGGAGAGCATCGGGTTAATACCGGCCAAGCGACCAATAATTTCTTTCTCTTCCACTGTATACCATGCTGTTTTTTATCAGGAAAAAGGCATGTAGTCTTAAAAATACTTTACACTATTGATCAGCACACTGAACTTCTAAGAAGTCTTGATCTATTCGTAATGTTGCAACTAAAGCCATAAAAATGTTCTTAAAACGCGTTTTCGGGAATAATGATAGCAAAAGTAGTATCCGTGTATTTATCATGTTTGACCATTTGTGGTTTGGTGACCTTTAAGCTGGATATCTACTTCAACTGGAACAGATCTTAAATTTATTTCTCCAATCTAATTGTTCGGTGTAAATTCGTTTTGAGCAACAAAGAAAAAAAAAATTTGCAGAATGGCCGATAAGATCAATCTATTATTGCTCAATTTTGATCCGTTTTGTTCTTGAGTGGAAATCCGGCTTAACACGAAAAAAAAAAGATTCTAATTAATTTTCCACTTGCGATAGTGGAATCTAATACTCCTTTTCATAAATTCGCGATGACGTAATCGCGTTAACACGAAAACGAGGTAGCCGTTGTGTTTTTTCTTCATAATAAAAATCGCAATGGCGGATAGTGTGTCAAAAAAACGTAAACAAAGAACAAAAAGTCTTGGAAAGCAATGTGCAGCCTGGGGTTGTGACAATACTGGTTTAGTAGAGTTTGAAGGTGAACGTATTTCAACAGCAACAAGTTTTTTTCACGTTTCCAAAAGATGTTGGTGAGAGAAAAGTGTGGTGTAGTAGAATCAAACGTGTGGATGGAAAGGACAACTTTCGTGTAACTAACCACACTGTTCTGTGTGAAAAACACTTTTCTAAAACGGACATTATTCGACCTCCCGGCGGTACTTTGAGACGTCTAAAGAAGGGTGCAAGACCTGTACTTTTTGAGACAATGGTAAAAGATGATTCGAGTAGGAGAAAGCCACCAGTTGACCGACCATCTTCACGAAAAAAATTCAGAAATTCGGTGTCAAAAATTGCACAACCTGAACCTGAAATGGATGTATTTGAAGATAATTTTTTTACCGTAGATTCTTCTACTCAAACAGAAAAATCAGCAGATTTACAAAAACAAATTTCTATGTTAATAGAAGAAAATAAGACCTTGAAAGCAAATACAAGTACAATTAAATGTAAATTTGTTGAACAAGTGCTGTTATCAGATCAAGGATGCAATCACTACACTGGTTTGCCATCGGTTGATATTTTCCGGGGAATATTAATATTTTTAAATGCTGGTGAGAATGGCGAGAACATTGTATTATATAACAACCAACAAATCAAGGGGGATTCATCAAGAGGTAGACCTCGTACTTTATCACCATTAGAAAGTTTCTTATTGACATTGGTGAGACTAAGACGAAACTTTGATATTTTTCACCTATCATATCTTTTTCAAGCATCAGAAGGTACGATAACTAATACGATATTAACTTGGATAAATTTTATGTATATAAAATTTGGATCTGTTTGCATATGGCCTACAAGGGAACAAGTAAAAGCAGTCATGCCTGTATCAATGAAGGACAAATTCCCTAATGTACGCTGCATCATAGACTGTGTCGAATTCAAAATAGCAGTACCATCCTCACTTGTGATACATAAGCTCATGTATTCTGATTACAAAAGCCACACAACTGTTAAAGTTTTAGTTGGAATTGCACCTGGTGGTGGCTTCACATTTGTATCTTCAGCTTATCCCGGAAGTATTTCAGACAAAAACATTGTTATCAAAAGTGGCTTTTTGTATCCAGAATTATGGGAACCTGGAGATGCAATAATGGCAGACCGTGGATTTTTAATAGCAGATTATGTCCATCCATTGGGTGTGGAACTCATTATACCGTCTTTCCTAAAAGGGCGTGCTCAGTTTACAGAAAGTGAAGTTGTTCGTAGTCAACAAATAGCCGCAGAAAGAATTCATGTCGAACGTATGATCCAAAGACTAAGGTGTTTTCATATTTTTGATAGAGTGATTACAGTAAATATGCTAGGGTCACTGAATCAAATAGTATCAGTTTGTGCAATGTTGACTAACTTTCAAGAGCCTATTTTAAAATAAGATACAAACTTTAATGTATATATATATATATAGTATGCAGACTCACACTGTTAGACCTTAAAGAGAGAATAACTTTAAAAAAAGAAACTTTCATTAGAAAAAAACCTTTTAGCTGTTCAAATGCTTTTCACAAAGCTATATATATATATTAAATAAAAAAGTAATATAAAATATATATTGTTCACATATGACATATTGTGTCTTGATTCTAACTCAATCTTTGTCACATTCAATAATTTCTGGAAGCATGTACTTGAAATAGAAATCTAGAATATTTTTCTGCAATTTTTCCCAAAATTTCTCATCAAACATTGTTGCATAACGAGGCGGTGAATCTATTTTTACGATACGCAAACCAGTTTGGATCATCAGCTTGGTTTTTGGTACTTGATTCGATTTTTTCAACATCGTTTGCATGAACTTTCATAGCTTCGAGCTTTTGCATTTTTTTTATTTCAACGATGTGAATTTTTTGTATATATTCGTCAATATTATTTTGTACTTGCTGAAATGGAAACGGTGGATATTGTTGAAAACTAAAACCATCTTGACATACTGATAATGAATTAGGAATAGAACAATAAACTTTAAAATCAGGAGGCATCATAGGACAAATGTCTGTACTCCTGTGTGTTGTTCATATGCTTATTATAAGCAGTTTTTTAGCAAATATATAGTGAATAATAATCCTTGTGTTTTCCCTGTCTAACTTGTTGAAGGTCCATGTATCTATCTGCTATCACTTACCTACTGAGATATCATTGAAGACATCTCGAAAATCTTCAACCTTCAGTTCAACTTCATGTTGATCTTCCTTGTCCATTTTTGTTGTATAAAATATATATAATAAAGTACTTCGAAGCGTGAGCCTCGTGTGATGTATTGTTGCTATTAAAATAGCAGTTCTTGATTATTTTAGTTTGAAAAAATAGCTGTAATTTGTTTTGTGAATACTAGATAAACCTTCTCAGACGCCTTCTTGCCAACGAATGATTATTTTTAATGTACTGAAACGCTGCAAAAAATAATGGAGATAATTCTTTTTGTACGGGAACTTGATATTTAATTAGCGAAACTTATTATTGAGAATGATTATCTCTATAATACTGATGATGAGTTGTTATTATAAAATCTTCCGCTCCAAAGCGGAAAAAATGTGAGGAAAATTCACAACGAGTGTCTCAGTTTCAAGATGAGGCTGGATATTGCGCAATAATTTATGAAAAGGAGTATTAAAAGTTTCAGTGAAAAAAAATATCATTAGAAACTATTTTTTTTTAGCACATCAGTGTTTTTTTCCTTATTACCAGTTTTTTTTATAAGAACCACCTTAAAAGAACGCCAGCCTCGATAGGCTGGCGTATGAACAAAAATATGGTAAATTAAAAGTGGAGACAAAGTCAAAGCGGTCACGCCTAAGAGTTCCTAAATAACCTAAAAATTAAGACAATCCTGAAATAACTTGAAATTTGGACCAAACATATTGTTTCCTAAAATCTCCTAAAATTGCTTCTCCTGGTATGCATTTTTTTTATATATTTTTTATTTTGTTTTTGTGTTTTTAAAATAGATTAACCACTATGCCTTAATTATTAGTGAACTTGTTTCCTTGTAAATTTGTATTAAATATGGAATGGTTGTTTTTTTTGTGTTTAACTTGCAAAATTTGACCCCTAAGCCTAAATTTTCCTAAAAACTGTTAAAATTGTAGACTTCATTGTGCTTGTCAGTAGACTGTTTGCTTAAAATCTTTTCTTGGTTCCAATTTAAACACTAATTAGCGATTTTAAACCTTTTGTGTTAGATGATGTTTGACCTGCTTAGCTTGTTGTCGTAGCTATTTCTTTAGCTTGTTTTTTTTTGTCAAAAAAATCCTGTTTTTTTAACAAATTTCCTGTTTTTAAACTGTAGGATTGTAGGCGTTCGCAGAGGAATGGATAGTCCATCAATACCTCGACTATCTGACCCCTGACGAGCCATAATTAAAAAAAAAATGGCATAATTAAATAAATCGAAACTGGTAATCTTTGGTCATGGGGGATCTACTTCCTGTCTGTTATCAAGAATTCTCTTTTCTGTCTAATGTGTTAGTTACTGCCATGACAACATTATTTAATTAAAAAACAAACCAATTTGAAATTGCGAGCTATTCTGATAAAGTGATACACACCTAAGATATGAGCACTGTTGTTGTTGTTGTTGTTGTTGTTGTTGTTGTTGTTGTTGTTGTTGCTTTCGTCGTTGTTGTTGTTTTGTTCCTGTTGTTGTTAATTGTTGTTTGTTTGTATACAAGATATTAAAGTTGTGTAAATGTCGAAAAACTTGTTTTAACCACATGATCCTAGATGCATTCTTGATTTTTGGAGGCTTTTTATATCGTTGACAGTGAATTCTAGATTGAGGGTTAACCAAGATGGCATTGATGATTAGTTTGATTTTGATAAACTTTCAAAATAACTTAAGTCACTTTCAAATTCAAAATAGGTCACATTGTTTATGTCTACCCGTACGTATGCGCATAATTTTTTCTTGCAATGTGCTGGATCAAGAGTCTTAGCGCATTTTAGCCCTGAAATCTTCTATATAATTAATCCGGTTTTCGGGCTGTAGAGCCGATTTGGAGGGATAAAAAAAGGCGTCTGAAAATGACGAAGAAGATATCGTATTGTCACAAAACTTGCCGCGTTTGTTTGTTAGGACTTTGGGGTAAGAGAAACTGTTAAATGTTTTAGATGTGTGAAATTATGTGATAGAAACATAAAAAGGATGTTTGAAAAAGAAAAATATTTTTATCCTATTTTTTTTCCTAACCACCTGTTAAGCGTCACCAAATTTCAACCCCTATGTTGTAATTATTACAAAAAAATGCAGGGGTGAGGGACGGATTTCTTAGCCCTCACCCCGCCTGGCTTGAATAGGGGTAACACCCTTCCTTTCCTATTGAATTAAAAATACTCCTGAGGTTGAATTGAGTTGACAATCTCGAATCTTCCTTAGAACGCCCATCTACCCGAGGTCTAAAAAGAAAAAAGTTTTGTGTCAAAGTTTTTTTTGTGTACTGTTCTACCGAAGGTCTAAAAAGAAAAAGTTTTGTGTCAAAGTTTTTTAGTGTACTGGTATACCCAAGGTTTAAAAAAAAGTTTTTTGTTTTGCTACGATCGAAACTGGGGAACTGAAACTGCACCTTGTTTCCTCTTATTGAAGTGAAAGATTTTCCTGCCCGTGCGTAATCAAATTAACTCGTTGCACAATTTGATATCAAAACATGGAGTTTATCTTTCGAAACTGGGAAATAGGAACTAACGGCTAGTGATTAATTAGTCCAATCGAAACTTCATCATAGCGTATTTGTGCTCCGAAATCACCATGCGGTTTAACTTCAACAATATAGGGATTCACTTTAAAGTCAGCATGCTCAATGATTATAACTGGTTTTACCCGCCTCTCGTTAGTCTGCTTAGGAATAAATAATCCATCTTACAAAGATGTCCAGCCATGTGCGAGTATTTCTTTTAAGATGTGCTTAGCCTGTGTTGTATTGAGCAAACAAACATTGTTGGTATTCCATGTTGGAACGGACATTGGTATGCTAAGATTTCATCATGTTGTTTGGAAGATACAATCTTTTTATTCTCTTAAAGTTTATTTAAATTGGGAATCTTTGTTTTTATTTTTTTTGTGTATTAATATATTTTTTTTTAGATTTTAAAACATCTTGATAAAGCAAATTTTGCATTCTCTTACCTTGTAACTGGATTAATTTGAGGTTGTTTATTTTTAGGTTGTAAAGCTTGCTGATATAGTCAACATGGCACACGAAGCCAACATTCATGTCAGTTTCCAACTGCCCATTTAGACAGCTACAAATCACAAATTTGTATTTAATTATGTCTTTTTAATATCGTCTGTATAAATATAATTATTATATTATATATTTTATTGTCTTATTGCTGTACCTGAAGAACTTAAAAACTCCTTGGTATAACTAGAACTTTTACACCTCTTAAGAATTTTTGAAATTGTGGCCACCCATAATAAAATCGTAATAAACAAAAACTTTTGAATAATAATTAAAAGTTAGACCCCAAAATTTTATTTATACCTCCTAATTCTCCTTAAATTCTTTATCCCGACCAAAGAGGTCCTTTACATAGTCATAGTTTGACAAAAATGATGATCAGCCCTTTTAGTTTCGCCCAAAATTTTGTCAAAACCTCTGTTGTCACCCAGTGCTGGAAAAATCTATTTAAACTTTTTAGTCTCTTTAGAAGGATAAAAAAAGAGTGTAGAGAAAAAGGTTATCTCACACGTAGCTATCCTTTTTAATATTTTGTGTTTATTCTTTTTAATCGATGCTAATTATTAATAATTATTACTCTTATCTGTAAAATCTCGTCCTTTAAAGAAAAGGAAATAGGTCTTAGAATATTTGTTGAAATCTGCAAATCATAATGACTACTCTGCAACAATGCTTTCAAAAGCTTTTGTCTGTTTTCAACAACAATAAAAATTATCTTTTATTCACATTTTTCTGTGCTAAAGAACTGAATAGTTGGCAGTGACACAACATAAAGCCACTGCGTATAAATTAGTTCTCCTACATTTATGAAAAGGTTTTGATTGTCAAAGAAAATTCAGTGGTTAACAATTTTATAACGGATAAAATAACCGAGCAGACTAAAGAAATCTCAAAAAAACGAGTACAAATAATATTGCTAGGAATTAAAAATAACAAGAAGCCCTGCGGCTTAAAGATTTCCGCCATTAGCAATAATTTGAAAAAGATATAAAATCGTGACTTGTCACGATTTTATAGCTATAATACTATTATCTTTCACCAAAAATATCCAGCCTCAACAATTCCTCTTTAAGTTAAAATTCATGAAATTCGTTCTGCTGAATACAGCTTTAGTACGTGCTTGCGAAATTGTACAGAAGGAAATGTCGTAATTATTAAAGGGAAACGTTAATAACATCATGGCGCATTATAAGACGATCTTCATTATGCTACACTGCACGAGCTTTAACTTTCGATAGCATATAAACTTTAAAATAAAGTATTGTTCATTGGATAATAAAACAATTTGTTGCACTGTTAGGATTCTTATTGGCTTAAAACTCATTTTAGCCTCGTTCTCAGAAAAAAATCTTAGCCTGGATAAGTTTCGGGCGTCCAGCCTAGCTGCGCTGTCTCTATCTATCTCTCTATCTATCTATCTCCTCAGGCGATTTTTTGGCGGAAATCAAAAATTCACTGCCCGCTCCCTGTTCGTTCTAAGATGGTGCGAATCTCTTTTACTCCACTTTAACACGGTTCTCTTCACCTCGCGCTAGCATTGTCCGAATTAGAGCAAGTTTTCTTTTACTTAATAGGTTCTTGTAAGCCACAAAAGGTTTGCGCATGTCCTTTGATAAGCATGATTGCACCATAATTAGTACATTTACTTTATAGGAAGATAAGAATAATGCAACCTTGACCCCATAGTGTGCCATCTTTATTTTTCCTCTTCCTAGCGCTTAATAATTTCACGCCTTTTTTCATAGTGTTGTAGCGGCCGTTAAAAGTTCATATTTAAGAATGTTGGTGGTAAAATTTTGTTGGTGGTAAAATTTTAAAGAATCTTGTCATATCTAAGAGTCTTTTCGTAAATTCATAGTTGAATTTTGAGGAAATGAAATCATTATGAAAGCGACAAACCAAAATAAAATAAGTTTGATTGTAGTACTTTGTTGTCAACATCGAAAAAGACTTTTTGTGTCGTTTCCTTAGTTACACACGTGTTTTACGGCTGTGTAACATAGTTTTAGATTGGCTCGTTCCAGACCGCTTTTCCACGTGTTCTGATATTTTTATTGAAACCATTCCAATTTTTGTTGTACAATAATTTCGATTAAACAGATCCAAACTTTTCGGGTTTCCTTTGTTTTTCATACTTAATAATCACTTTTAGAAACACTAATTGTCTGTTAAAGGGGAATTAAGCCCAAATATTTTTTCTTCGGAAATATCTTTTACAAACCCTACATATTTTGATGGTATATAAAAAAAATTGAAATCTTTTGAATTTACATCACTTTTCTAGCATAAAAGTTGACAACAGTAATCGCCATGTTAAAATCAAAACAATATCTGCGATGGAGATCTATGACGTTTTTACGCTCATTTCAATTTTTTGATCTCTTCGTCTTTTTTAAAGGGCATATGAGAAAAGTGAGACCCGATACCCTATGTGACACCCGATACCCGAGACCCGAGACCCTGATACCGATACCCGAGACCCGATACCCTGATATTTTTTTTTTTATTATTTTTATTTTGTTTTAATATGAACGGTAATAAAAACACATTTTGATATGTATATTTCTTCGTTATATGGAAATATTTGTTGCACGTAATATGCGAATATGCTGCTTGCTTAACAATGGTTTTATATCGCTAGGAACTACAATGAAACTACCATAAACAAAAATTATTTTGTCTCCTCAAACATGAATGATTGAAGTGATAGTAGACTTTTTTAAATTCATTAGAGTATGTTTGTTTTTTCGTTGTAGGGTCGAAATAACTCCTTTTGGTTTTCGAAACCACGATTATATTTTGTATATTGTCCAAAATTTCCTCCACAACCATAGCAAGTTAATACATTCTTGTAGGCGTAGTTGAGAAGGAACAAGACATAATCATTATCTGTTGGCACAGGTGGGGCTGGTTTATTAACTGTTGTTGAAGGTGGAATAGGTTGGGTTGTGGTAGTATTGAATATGTTTGTATTGAAGGCGCAGATAATATATTGGTTGCGTTGAATATGAAGTATGTGTGTGTGAAGTAGTTGAAACAATAGTAGGCTGCGATAACGGTAGTGTAGATGATGTTTGTGCAGCAGCTGATGGATCGATTAAATTTGTAATTGGAACCTTTTTGACGTTAGCTGGCCCTTTCCATCTCTGAGTTGCCTTCGTTTTCTTTTTTCCCGCGTTTTTCTCTTTAGAAAAGTCTACTAAGTTTCTGATATTAGGTCTCTTTTTTTCGCATTTCTTCAAAAAAGGTTCGACCACATTCAACTTGCATGCAATGCAGACAGTATGCGCACATATTTCGAAACTTTTAAACCGAAAGCAAATTTCACAACAAGTTAAAATGTTTTTTTTTCTTGTTCATTCCAACTGTGAATGGTTGTTCTTCTTTGTTTTAGCATTTTTCCCATAATATGTATCGCCAAATCCTTTGATGAACGTACGCCTTGCTTCGAATAAACCAACATATCATCTCCGACATGTTAGGTTGAAAAACAAGAAAATAATGAGAAAAAATTAGAATTTTTATTAATATAAAACATCGCCGAAAAAAAATTAATAAATAAAAAAAATCAGGGTATCGGGTCTCGGGTATCGGTATCAGGGTAATGGGTATCGGGTATCGGGTCTCGGGTATCACATAGGGTATCGGGTCCCACTTTTCTCATATGCCTTTTTTAAAGTTGTTTACACAATGTGAACAAACGTAACGATTCAAAAAATAACTCTTGCCGTTGTACTTTATTTCGCTTTTTCGTTGTTGTTATTGTTTGTTAAAAAATGCTAGTCCCGTTATATGTCAACAAATTCTTTGAAACCAGTATATTTTCCATTTGGATCAGGAAATTCCATACAGCGAAATCAAAGTTTATGTTATAGTGTAAACCAGGATAAAAGATAAAATATTCAAAATAAATTATTCATTCATCAAAACTTCTTTGAAACAAATTGTTATTTGAGGCACATGGCCTCTCCTCCTTTTTTAATTGATATTTAAGGAATGGCATTATTTTTAATTTAATTAAATAATCTGCGATGGTGTGTATTTTCATAGCGCGTGTACCTGCTGTAAGATTATAAACCGAAAAGTGAGAAAATAAGAAGATAGAAAGAATGTTTTATTTTTGTGTGGCTATTAGAAATATGGCCTTTGAAATATTTACGAGAAACATATTTTTTGAAGAAAGACTTACTTATTAGTATATAAGGAGAGTTCGCAACATACACCAATGCAAATTTTCAAGTCTGCTTAAATTTAATTCGTCTTCTTCTTCGCTATCACTAGATTCATAAGTCACTTTTTCAAGTTCTGCTTTAGAGTATTCAGGCTTATTCATGTAACATGCTGTTACTGACGTTTCACTAGGGTCACTTGAAAATTCTAGAAATAGGAGAGAGTCAGAGCAGGAGTTTAAATTTTCCATATCTCGCTGCTTGCCTCAGCGCAAGCTATGCTTCTTCAGCGTAAGATACGTCACGGTATAACAGTCTCCAGAATCAGCCGTGGCCTCAGAAAATTTAAATGGCGCTTACCGTTCGCTTATAGATGGGGTAAGTTTTATATTAAAATCAATCCAAATAATATTTATTTTTCAAAATTTTGACCAGAATTTGGGAAACGAACATAATGTTAACCGAAATAATGCTATTTAAGTTTGAGGCTTAATTCCCCTTTAAAAAAACATACCACTGTGTCTTATCTCGGAGCCAGCACTAATGCAATTTTCAAGTTTGGAATGTTCATCGACAAAAAATCACGCGAAAATTCGTTGTTTTTAGCGGAAAAGAAGGAACAATAAGAACGGAAATGTTGTAAATTTTACTCCTAGTTAATAATTCAGTTTGATCTCGGAATTTTAAAAATGTCTTTCATTATTCAATAATTACTCCGATTGCACTTAACAAAAGAAAATTGCACCACGGGACCATGTTTTTTTGTATAACATGCATTGCCTTCAGTTATACAAAACAACTTCGTGCCTAGGCATCAGCGTAGTCCGTATGTTTTCAACCTGTTTTCAATATATCTTAATATACTATTACCTTCTTTTCCTACATTGTGAATAACAATTATTATTCAACCTCGTTCCCAGGGCTTGTTTGATTTTTGCATTAAGATGGAGCCTGATCACGTCCTGTCTCAATACCAAAGACGTTAAACGAGCCGCGGAAACGAGTTTGATTGTGATTATTACTTACTCAGGGTAGTCTCTTCAGTTCGTACTGCTACTGTTGTTAATGAGGCAAAAGGGGTTATAGTCAATAAAGCATTAATTTCAGTTATGGAAGCTGCAGAAACACAGCAACCGCTTCAACAATCATCTAAGATATCAATCCTATTCTCATGCTAAGCAGAAAGGATTGATTCATACTTTTATAGTCTTCAATAGTGTGGCTAGGTATCAAACCCACGACCTTTCGCACTAGAAGTGAATACTTTGTACCCAGTTCTTACGAAAGTGGATATTGACGTTTGTTAATATTTTTAAAGAATTAATATTAAAACACTTTCTCCTTATAATAATTGCACCAAGTTAGTTCCTTTTTGAACGGAACAATCTCCAGGCTCTTTACGACGTTACTTTTGAAAATCAGGGCGTGCGTCATAGTGTGTGTAGGCCGAGGAGCTATGACACTACTTCGTGGATGTCTTAGATATCCGCCATATTAAAACTTACAAATTGTAATTCTTGTTTTTTTGTTTGTTCGTTTGCTTTGCTTCTTTTGTTTTGTCTTTGTTTTGTCTTTGTTTTGTTTTGTTTTGTTTTGTTTTGTTTTGTTTTGTTTTGTTTTGTTTTGTTTTGTTTTTGTTTTTGTTTTTGTTTTTTTGTTTTTGTTTTTGTTTTTGTTTTTGTTTTTTTTTTTGTTTTGTTTTTGTTTTTGTTTTTGTTTTCGTTATTGTTTTGTTTTGTTTTGTTTTTTTGTTTGTTTATTTTACACCCTCCTTCAAGACAGGGAGGAGTCAACAAAAGAGTCAACAAAAGAAATTCCGTACTATCAAAGATCATGATGATGTTGACGATAATCCCTCAGCTAATGAGATAGTAAAGTTGCCAACGGAAATACATTACATTTAATTTAATTGCACAAAACAGGAAAACTATTTTTAGACACTACCATAGACATGACACCATCATTCTTTAAGTTGGATATTATTGCGAGAAGCAGTCATCAAGTTAGCTGGTTACCAAGCCAATTGTGCCAAGGTAAGCGCAAATATATATTACTGAGTATTCCATCTTATTTGATGAGATTATACTGATTATGTTGAATAAAAAGCAATTTTGATGATTGTGATAAAAAGAGCTAATTGGCTAGAGCCATGGAATATAACCTTTGTATTTTTTTCTTTTTTTTTTACAGTTAAACGTTTTTTTTACTAATAAAACATTTATCATTCTCTTTCACTTTAATCTGTATTTTTTTATAAAGATTTAAAAATTTCTTCCTCTTAGATATGATTGACGCTATTTCCTAAGCTCCAATTAAGATTCCTATGGCCCTCTATTTTAAAAACTTAACTTCACTCAAGTTACAACGAATATATATTTTTTACGGAGCCTAAATATAAGAATTTAAAATCATTATTAAAGACCTACTCGTAGAACTTTAAGAGTCAACTCTTGACACTGTAAGCAATCGTATCCCCATCATAGTTATCCTTGATTTGTGAATTAACAGCAAAGAAAGCCAGGAAGTTAGGATCATATCCCCATTAAGGTTACCCTTGATTTGTGAGTTAACAGCGAAAAAAATAGGTAAGGATTCCTCTTTTTTGACCCTTCTTGAAACATGTAAGAAAGTTAAAAGTTGCAAAAGACCCGTAGAGCACTTAAAATAAAAAAAATAAATAAAAATTAATATCACTATAAAATCGCAACTACAGTTCCTAATTATGTTAACGAAAAGAAAAGATTAAAGGCCCTATGATGTTAAGTAACTGATGCTATGAATGCTACAAATAAGTTCCACACAGTTAGCTAATATAAATTACAATTATTATTATCATTTAGAGTTTATACATTTGTTTTTCTTACTAAGCCACAAAATTTAAAAAAATAAGTAATTAGGATTAAGACCAGCGATTTTCTGTTTGTTTTGTTTTGTTTTGTTTTGTTTTGTTTTGTTTTGTTTTGTTTTTGTTTTTGTTTTTGTTTTTGTTTTTGTTTTTGTTTTGTTTTGTTTTGTTTTGTTTTGTTTTGTTTTGTTTTGTTTTGTTTTGTTTTGTTTTGTTTTGTTTTGTTTTGTTTTGTTTTGTTTTGTTTTGTTTTGTTTTGTTTTGTTTTGTTTTGTTTTTGTTTTGTTTTGTTTTGTTTTGTTTTGTTTTGTTTTGTTTTTGTTTTTGTTTTTGTTTTTGTTTTTGTTTTTGTTTTGTTTTGTTTTGTTTTTGTTTTTGTTTTTGTTTTATTTTGTTTTATTTTGTTTTGTTTTTGTTTTGTTTTGTTTTGTTTTGTTTTGTTTTGTTTTGTTTTGTTTTGTTTTGTTTTGTTTTGTTTTGTTTTGTTTTGTTTTGTTTTTGCTTTTGTTTTGTTTTGTTTTGTTTTGTTTTTGTTTCTGTTTCTGTTTTGTTTTTGTTTTTGTTTTTGTTTTTGTTTTTGTTTTTGTTTTTGTTTTTGTTTTGTTTTGTTTGTTTTGTTTTGTTTTGTTTTGTTTTGCTTTGCTTTGTTTTGTTTTGTTTTGTTTTGTTTTGTTTTGTTTTGTTTTGTTTTATTTTGTTTTTTGTTCTTGTTCTTGTTGTTTTTATATACACGCCACACTCATTTTATCTCTTTGCTGGTATCTTGAAAAATTTGAAATAGCAACATCTTAACATCTCAAAAATTTTCTAGCTGCAGCTAAAATAAAAACTGAGGCCACTTACGCGTTATTTTTTACAAGCATTTTGACCACTTGTTGCTTACTCTTTGCTTGTGGACTCTCTACTTTAAAATACAAAATTCGCTAACCTTTTACTGCTTTTAAAATATTTTGTTTGTTTGTTTATTCCCTTGCTTCAATCATTGCTTATAAGTTTCTGCTTATACAAAAATCCGTATATATATATTTACACGTTTTTTTATATAAAAAACCACTTTATAAGAAACTGCCTAGTTGCCTTTCAAAAAACTAAGAAATTTTTACTAGTTGTAAAAATGTAAAAAAATTTTTTTTTTACACATGCCTTCCAATCAATGCGACTAATATCGAGTAGGTTATCCTGACTAATCGGAAGACTACTTAAAAATTGACGATTTCAACGGAACAGGCTTCTTTTAGATGATGAATAAAAAGATGTAAAGATATTATTTCATCTGTTCTTGTATATATGTTGATGAAATTCATTTTGTTCTAATATCCCTTTTTTACCCGTCAAAAGAAACTTGTTTAAGAAACTTTTTTCTAGTAAAAAGACCTCAGGATTTAGAAAATATTCACTAGTTGGTCGTTTGCTGGGTTTCTTATAAAAAAAACATGTAAAACGCGCTACTGTTTTCAAATTTATTTGCTTTCACGATGCAGAGATATATCAACGTGTTTTCTCAGACTTGCTGGAGCTTCTCCAGCAATAAACTTTTTAATAACATCTACCCCCTGCTGTTATACCATGCGTTGTTTTTATACCCATTTTCTATCGCATCCTATGGAATTGAAACCAATTAAATAATATGGGCGTTGCGAGCAGGAACTACATTTTATTACTATTTTTGAATATTTGAACAGGACAAACTTTTCTTTATCATGTAAATGTTTACGCTTTAGTACATGTACTTTTCAAATGTGTCGTGTTGCTAATTTTGAAAGGTAGACGAGTTTCTGATGTTGACAAAAACATACGTGCATGCGTAGAGGCAGAAAAAGCAGGACTACTACCTTAATTTATATATTTTTCTGAAATACAAAGTGCAAAAGGCATTGGAATTGCTCTTTTTAGCTATTCTTTTTTTTTTAAGAATTAAACAACAAATTAAGTTGCAGGGATTTCAACGTAAGTTTCACTGGATCTTCTTGATTACAGCCGTCTGTTGGTTAATTTATTTATTTTATGTATTTATCATTTATTCGGCTTTCATTAGATACAAATGTTTTTTTTGCCTAAACTTAAAATGTATATAAAAATAAAAATATAATAAGCAATCCGTAAAATTTATTTAATGAATAAGTTAAAATAAAAAATAATCACAAGTAAAACCGCTGCAGACACGAGTAAGTAAGGAATAGAAGAAATTTTTCGCCCTGTGCATCTTCGTGCGTATGTCCACTGTTCTGTCCAACAATTTACTGGTGCGGATAATTTTTGTGTGCGAAACAAACTTAATTTACTTTATAAACGTGAATAGTTTCTATGGTTATTTTCTAAAACAATTCACCATGGCAAATAAAATATCAGGTTTCAATTTAATATACTGTGTTTTCTTTTTCTCGTAATGTTCCCCTTTTACTGAATTTTCCTGAATACAATACGCTATATTTGAAAACTATCTGTTTAAGATGGAGTAATTTTTGCACGAGTAAATAAACGCTGTACTCAAAGTTAGACCCTAGAAGCTTCAGAAACCCAATGGTGGAAATTTCACGGAACAGAACAAACCAGGTTAATATGGCCAAATTGCTTAGTATTTTTAAGATGTTGTAAATGCGAAAATAGGTCCTGACCGCCAACTTAACATGTCGATTAAAATTCTTTAGGGGACACGCGCCAGTTCAACCAAACGAGATATTTCTTGCAAATATACGCATGCGCAAACTTAATAAACATTCAATTCTTATTTCAAGATGGCAGACCTGACTGAACAACAACAACATGGTTGAACAACAACAAACAACAAAATTCGTTGTTGTGGGAATCCAACAATAGGGTCGAAGTATAAAAAATTGATAGAAACAAAAGCTCCTTTTAATCTGTTGAAGAACTAAATTAGCCTGTAGATAAATCTTATAGAACTTTTTCTGGTCTTTCTTAATATCTGCATAGTTATTTTTTTGCGTTTGATTGAGAATGTGAAGTATCAATATAGCACTACTGTGTGTTAATCAATTCTTCGCGAGATCAATATGCCTCTTTTTCTGCAGTCATAGTTTAGAAGTGTTTCTCAGTCTTTTGGTTCATGGTTCAAAAAACGGTTTTCCTGAATCATGGTATACGACTCAACAATATTTTCGAACTCTTCATTTCTTCACAATCTTTGGGTAACTCTTGTTAGCATAAACGTTTGGAACTCGTATTTTTAAGCTGTAAACAAAATTGATAACTGCTGAAATTTTGTTTTGACCAAAGTAGCAGGAAGGACGGACGAGGCAAATTTAGAAGCGACATCCCGAGAACTCTCTGCTACAATGCAAATACCTTTTTTTTATTAGCAAAAAATTAAGTATGATTCAAAATGTTTATATGTTATTAATATGATCTATCCGTATATACACTGTCATTAATATTGTTATTAAAATTGTCAAAAAGAAACGCATATCTTATTCATTTTTAAATTTTATCCAAAATTGCAAGTATTATTAAGTGCTTAAATGAACAGGTTGGGTTAGTTTAAAGGTACATAAAATGAATTCAGAAAGTTCATATTTTTTAGCTTTAGAGTTTTTAAAAAGCAGAAAAATATGTCCCTCCACTTTTACTCATAGGTCGACGCCCGGAAAGCATATTGTTGCAGTGTAAACAAATGGTTCTAGGTTATAAACAATTAACACTTTGGACTTGTACAAAACTTTGTATATATTGAGCTCCTTCTATCTTGCAATCGCGAGTGACCGGAAAATCGTTTCGTTTCGGTTTTGAAAGTGTTTGTTATGTTTTATAAACAAAAAACGCCAACGTGTGTTGGTATTAGAGCGAGGTTTCAATAGCGTTTGTTCAAAAGTGTTGGAAAGAGGATGTTAGAAGAACAAAAACACTTAGATAATAATTTTTTAATAATTCTAGTTTCGTTGGTTTAGTTTTTAAAACAGATTCCGGAGTATTAAGCAGCGACACGCTTTAAGGTAAGACGTTTTCAACTCAGCTTTTTCCCTATATAGGTTGAAAACGTCTCGTTGTAAGGGCATTATGCTTTTCTATAGTAACGGCTTGGGTACAAGACACACTGGGGTCGAGGATGGAACATCATAAATTTCTGTATCAACTGTTTATAAAAACCGCTCGACGCACAAATAGTTTATTTTCTGAAATTATACATGCTTCTGTTTATAAGAAAAAATTTATAGAAAGATGAGCCTCAGATTTTTTTAAAAAAATAAGAACAGTTTAAGACACACAATTGTTTTCAAAAGTTAGACTAACCCTAATCTATATTTTGCCATGAATTAAGAACAAGTTTTAAGATGTAAATTGTTGTGGTTGTTTTTGGTTTTGGTTTTCACCTATGTTCATTGCAAATTAACATTCGTACTGGCTTTATGTTCAGGAACACAAAGTTCCCTGTTGCAGCAACAAAAAAACAGTTTTTCGAATGAACATAAACTTCGGAGAAATTTGAGAAAAGTTGTATTCTGAACAAAATAAGAACAAACCAATCTAAAAAAGGCTCAAAAAATAATAGCAGCTTCGGGTTAATATTTTACTGGTTCTCATAAAAGAATGTGTATTGTCAATATACTTAGCGAATCTTTTTTTATCGAAGATCGGGGAGATAGATAGAGGAGTTTCATGACGTCATTTTAACTTTTTTATTAAAATTTTGAAATTCTTTCTCATTCCCTCTTACTATTTACAGAAACAGGATCGTCATGATTTGTTCCTTAATTTTTGACAGATTATTCTTTTAAATTAGATTTGTTAAGTAAATTTGTGTAACGATTTAAAATAACTAATCAAAAAAATAACCACAAATTAGACAGCATAATTTTTAACACCATTCCAAGTAACAAAGCCTTAACACATCTTTGTTTTTGTCCATATCCAGATCTATATTAAAATTCTGTTGCTTATTATACTATCGTAGCGACAAATCTTTTACATTCTTCCCTTATGTGTCAGGAAATCCTGGATTTGTTTAGCCAAAGATATTTTGGGGTGAAGCTTATTTAAATTGAGGGAGGGAGAGGGGAGAGGGGAGACGGGCGTAATAGTGCTGATAGATTAGTTTGAACGTACAAAGGTCAGTATAGTGACTAAGCAGTCTTGATCCTTTTTAGCAGCAGCCAAAAATAAATAATATTAGAACTTAATTGTTATTAGATTTTAATTACCTATTGTTAATCTTTACTATTTGACCAGGAAGTTTTTTGTTTTTGAGGCGTTATAAAGTACCATTTACATTATAAACGAACACATTATCGTTGAAAATAAGTAAAAAAGAAGGACAAATAGGAGTATTCTAAGATTAAACTTGACATCGAATTGGGATGGAACTCCTATTTTACCCTTCCAGGGAATAAAAGGGTTAAAATTGGCAAAATCAAAGTCAAAGATAAATGCCATCTGCAACACTTGCTTAATCGAAACATTTTGAGTATTTATATATTCATAATAAGCGTCTTTACCTAAAATTGTCATTAGACCTTTTCTCTAAAATACTAGTCTCTTGACACAGACTCCTGACACAGCCTCTGGATACAGCCTCTTGACACAGCCTCTCGACACAGCCTCTTGACACAGCCTCTTGTTTACTTTACCCTAACACTCTAGAGCAGGTTTTTAAAGCAATATAAATTGACTTGGAAAGAACCTCGATGTAGTTAACACCTCTCCATAGCATATACTTCTTCAGGTGCGATGATGTCCACTATAAACACAAGTTGAACTGTAAACAAAACAGTTAAGAATCCGGTAGAATATTCTCAAAGATGATTTAGGAAGGTATAGTAATCCCGTCGCATCAGAATTTTAATCCAATCTTTGAAACTGTGATTAAGACTTGTATTGACATCAAGATTGGATTTAATTTCTGTTGTCGTGATCAATGACTTAATTAAGATTGCGCATTATATAAAGCTGTTTAGCGTGGTCAGGAAATATTATAAATGTTCTCCAAACAGGAGCGGAGGTAAGCTTTTTGGATTTTTTTATTTGATTTTGTTTTTTGGTTGTTCTTTGGTTTTATTTGTTGTTGTTTTTATTGCGATGACTGTCAGATGACAATGTCAATAACAGATCGCTTTAACAGAACAATTTCGGTGTACTTGTTGAAAGTCCAGTTGTGGGTTCAACCATAATTATGTAAGTTCTTTTTTCAAAACCCATGAATTCTTAGATAAATTTTGAGCACACATGCGCCATTTAGGTAACCTTTTCTGGTATCTTCTTGCAGGAGCTCCGTCAACATAATATAATTTATATTTTAATAAATTATCCATTATTGGTCTATTCTGTTGCCATAGTGAAGAATAATCTACTCATAAGTGCTTATACCAAAAGATGTGTTCTTTGATTGTTTTTTAAAATTAATTAATCAAATGACGCAGCAGCTCTGCTTGGAGACACTTCACCTCGACTTCAAGCCTGTAATCAAATTGAAACATCTGAACGAAGAATCAACGCTTTCTGTTACAAGCAACATAAATTGTAGCTAAGGCTCAACGTGCTCTAAGGTGCCGAATAACAGGGATGGGGTTAATAAGTGGGCGAGTCGTAACGTCTATATGCATCACCTCTGGTAGTTAGCTTAAAATACTAGGCAGTAATTAATAAACAGAGGGGTCTAATAACAGAGGGGGGTCCGAAAAATTTCCCCCAAAAAATAATTTGGAGGGAGGGGTGGGGCGTTATTCGGCACCTTTGGGTAAGTTTCCCTCTCTTTTACAGACTCAGCTGTTGCTTACTTATTGCTTCTTCTACTTCTACTTGCGCAGAGAAAATTCACTAAGCTTTTGTTGTTTTTTAATCTCAGTTTTTCTGAAACCACGCATGTCAAGCTGGCTGTTGCTTTCTGTTTTTTTCCTCTTTTCGTACAATTTAAATCTCATGTTGCTTGTAAACACAACGTGTCCCGTCAAAAGGGGAGTAACACAGACAGCTAATTAACAATTTGAAACATAATAGAGTGATTAGAAATAGCAGGGAGGCTGGTTAGGGGTCTGTTTTTTTAATTACAAATCCCTATGGAGACTGATGCGTCCCATGTGGAAAACTCCATGTACCGTTATGATCTTCGCACGGATGGAAAATAAGTCATTTGGATTGTTTCAGTTCCTTAACCACCAAAGTTATTTGTTTGGAGCTCAGTGGTCAATAAGAAACATGAAAAAGCTTGCGGTATTACACTCGTCTAAAATAGAATTGGATATCCTGTGGTTAATGTTTTTCAGTTTTTCTCGAATTCGTAAATCCAATTTCCCTTTCTTTAATACAACCATAGAAATCTTCCGAATGTTCAACTCCTGTTGATATATAGTATTTTTCCGAATTGTATTTAAAAATTTACGGAGAAGGCTAACAAAATTAAAACACAAAAGAAGAGTAAATTCTTCTACCAGGAACATTTTCATTCAAACACATTTCCAAATTTTCTCACTGACAGTGATCTCAGTGTTTGGGTTTATGATGTTAACAAATTTATAAGACGCAGAAAAACGCGTTTCAAATTCTATAAAATTGCCGAAGCGCGCTTTCCGCGCTATTTTATAAATTAACTTTTCCTTTGGGTCTCTCTTGAAATAATAAGCTATTATATTTCAAAACTTTAACTTCCCGCGGTTCGCGGTTCTTCTGTATTCTTTTATAAATCTCTATATTAATAATACCGTATTTTGTCTGTCTCTGCGTAAAAATGGTACCACCGTAACGATAGCTATCGATTTTATTTTATTAAAGAGGAAGGGATAACGACTAGTCTTTAATACTTCTAACTACAAATTACGTCATAGAAGAAGCAGCCATATTGAAATCACTTTTTATGATGTGCCTATTAAAACTACCCGAGGTTAGTTATTAATGCACGTAGCGCGGGAAAGATGCGTTTTATGAATTTCATGCAACTTTAAACGCAAACGTAACATATTGCATGCGTCTTACAACGTCGTTCATTAATCAACTCAAATCCATCAGGAACCAATGCTTGCCTTTTTTCAGGTTTCAATTGAAGTATTTTTTTCTCCACAAGTTCTCTGTCTGTCAGTTGAATTAGGCTGCCTAAACAACAGCAAATAAGGAGTTATATTTACATCAGCATTTTCAGATCTTTCAACCTTAATTGTGCAAAGAATATGCTTAGAATATACCAGGGTGATTTTTTTACCCAAACATTAAAAATATTTATGTTAAAACGAAAAAAAATTCCTTTACACGAACTTTATTGGATCGCGCCACAATTTACCTGAGATCGTACTTCATAGTTTAAGGTACTACCAACCTCGATCCCAGGGCTTTTTTTTTTCTTTTTGATCTCGCTGTCCCTATATCAAAAAGAGAAAAAAAAGCCCTGGGATTGAGGTTGAGGTACTACCATACTTAATACACATCGCTATAACATTAATTCAGCTCGAAGATTCTAAACAAGTCGACATCAATGATCCTAAATGGAATGTTTTTGATGCGTAGAAACAAGATGTACAATTTATTCCATCGTCTATCCCTCTTTCGTTAGTTTCTTGAACGTAACGGACTTTATTTTATGATGATGTCTCCTTTTTAGAAACTTCACTGTATCTCAATTGATTAAAAAATCAACACGTATAAAAAAAATATCAAACGTAAAAAGATAATAAAGTAACATAAAAAATGTTTACACTAAAATGAGTCGCCATTTTGATTAAATCTGACGTCGTCCGCAGCTAGCACGATGTTCGTCTCCTCTGCACCAGATAGAATAAAAGTCGTCCGCCAAATTAAATTCTCGCCAAATATGTTTTTGATTTTGTTTTTCGCCAACTGAAATTTTCGCATAATTTTATAGCTTTGTTACATACTCTTTATATATAAGAACGTACCCTATAAGAATTCAAGATGAAATTAGACAAAAATTAAGAATATCCTAAGAATATGCTCATCTTGATACTTTGGTTGCATCCCAAATGGAATATAAGCAAATTATTCTTTGTTAACTCATATAAACTTGTATTATCTTCTTGATACGTCTTTTATCAGGTTTCTTTAAAATTTAGTTGTCCGTCTGTCAGATGACTTAGGCTGACCTTAGGGGGGGGGGGGGATTTTTACACCAGTTTCCATTCTCAGATCTTTCAATCTTAACCGTGCTAAGAATATGCTGAAAATATATGTCAGGATGATTTCCCCGACAAGTTAACAATATTCATGCTGAAACGAGAAAACACTACAAAAAAAGCGTGTAACCACCAAATTAAATTCCGCCAAATTTACTTTTCACCAAATATTCTCTCCGCTAAAATTTAAGGTAACAGGACCAGTTTCAGTTTAACGATATATGAAGCGTGCGAGTCATGATCGAACTAAGCTGGTCGGATCAGTTATCCAGGGCCGCCAAAACAATAATAGAAGTTGGAGAGACAATATTAATTGACGTAGGTTGTGTCCGGCGCGCCAGAATAAGTTTTTAGGTAGATATCCTCATCATCATATCATGTTCGCTATAAATTTTAGATAGATAAGGTTTATTTGGCCATCAAAATAAAAATGTTAAAATTACATTTAATCGGAGCAAGTTAAAGACAAGGATCATTTTATCATCAAACCCCAGTAATTGAGCTGTTTTCAATTTTTATATTTAATTAAAATCATAAAAATACAAAATCATAGTAGATCTCCTAAGAGTTCATAAAATTGAACATTTTTTCCTTTTTTAAAAATAATGGGAATATGAACTCTCCCGCTTCGTTTTGTGTCCCCAGGGTTTCTTGCCATTTTGCGGCTAGTCCGATTCTTATAAAGTTGTTTCTTATAAAAAAAAACGTGTACCAGGCCCTTAGCTTCCATTCACCGGCGTTTTAAAACAAAGATTTACTTAGAAAAAAAACAAATGAAAGCGTGGAGTTTTATTTTCTAGTACAACTTTGTTGTTTCTCAAAAAATGACAACCTCGTACCAAGAAGGCTTGTTGTTGCTATTTTCAACACTGGCAGAAATGAACACGAGCTCAAGTTTGTTAACAGTGCCTGGACATAAAAACTACGACAAAAAATATATTTATATGCTAAAAATTTGTTCGTTTTCATGGTTCTAGCTAGTTAAATTTTCTAATTAACCAAACAAATGAAAAGCTTGTAAAACTTTTATAACTATACAAAATCCAGGTCACTTCAAAAAACTTTACGTAAGAGTTAGCAAAAATAAAAATATCGTCAACATAATAATTGCTTTTGGCGAAACAAACCAAGTCCAATGAATAAATAATAATAATAGTATAATAGCTAAATACTATATTCGTTTCAAAACAACAGGTTTCTGTACTTTTTAACAAAGTGATTCTTCTTACGACACTCAACAACTTCGAAATGTTCCGTACCACTACACTAGACTGGTATCGTCGGTAGCTTCATAAAAAACGGCGACACGAGTCCATTTTAAAAAATTCTGCTGGCTAAAACCGCAGAATAAAAGCTAACAAGCCCTGATGACAAGGTTGAATTACAGTGGAACTCGGTTAAGAGGAATAAAATGTTTCTTTTTTTTGTCTCCCTTGGAATCTCGTTAATCCTGGACGTTCAAAACCCCTCCAACACGTTGCTAAGACTGATCTTTACGTGACAGCGTACATCTTATGTAACATATAGTTTGTTTGAAACACCATACATTTTTTATAGGCTTCTCCTGCTCGTTGCGAATTGGTAGCGCATATCGCATCAGTATTAGCATTTCATGTTGATTTACTTAGTTACGCTCTACAATTTTTTGGGGGAAAACGCTTATAGATAAGTGACTAGTACCCTTCCAAAAAATTAAGGAACTTTTACTACTTGTAAGAATGTAAAAACGTTTTTCACATTTGCTCCAAGTGATCTCCGTAGTAACAACTACGCTTTTACTTTGACGAATGACATTCACGTAGCTGGTATAACAAGAAATTGGACTAAAATCGAGTAGGCTATGCTGGCAAATTAAGAATTGACGATTTTAAGGTAACAGATATAATTTTAGGCAATGGAGAAAAGGCGAAAAAAGGCATTATTTTTTTTTACTTATATTTGTATAAGTGTCAAAATCATGTTCTTGATTGATTTCCCTCATCTAGACCCCGCCGAAGTTAAGAAACTTGTTAAGAAACTTTTTCTAGTAAATGACCTCGGAATTTCAGACATTTAAGCCTGTGTCACACTTATGAAGCAGATGCAGAAGCAAGTGAAGTAAGCATGCGCAGTTAGTGTGAAGCAAGAAGTGAAGCAAGAGATGAAGTAAGTAGATCACACTAGCGCAAGAAGATCACTTGCATTCTTTTGATAAACATGGATGAAGAGGAGTATTTAGTTATGATTTTGGGATATTTGTTGTTGAAAAAACGACGGCGCAAGCGACGAGAAAAAACTCTAAATATTTCAAGAAAAGTATGGGTTCGCGAAATTTTTAAGCATCGTGAACAACGTGGTGTTTACCATACGCTGGTTCAAGAAATGTTGCTTGGGGACAGAGAATCTTATTTCAAGTTAGAATTTTATATAATATTTTAGCATAAGTTTGTGGAAAGAATTTGTTTTATATAATAACTTTTTTGCAGGTATCTTCGAATGTCTCCTGAGTCTTTCCAGTACCTCTTAAATGTTATTGGTCCATCGATAGCAAAGAGTGATACTCGATTTAGAAAAGCTATTTCTCCTGCTGAACGATTATCCTTAACAATTCATTATCTTGCCTCTGGTAACAGTCATCAGTCGCTATCTTTTTCCTACCGAATTGGTCGATCTACTATCTGCGGTATAATGAAAGAAACATGTACCGCTATATGGGATGTTCTAAATGAACAGTATTTACGTGTACCAAAGCATCCCGATGACTGGAAAAGAATCGCTGATGATTTTGAAAAGATTTGGAACCTTTCACACTGCATACAGGGGCGGATCCAACAATTTTAACATGTCAGTCACATTTTTTGCGAAGCAAAAATAAGCGCAGCAATTTGCTGCGCCCAAAACAGCTGGAGGCATGGGGGCGCTGTAAGCCCCCCATGGCGGGTCCGGGGCGCAGCCCCGGAAACTTTCGCTATTTTAAGCCTCTACGCATTATAAACGGCCTAAATAATGTCCAAATTATTAGCTTTGTTAGAGACGTTTTTTGCTCTAAAGATTTGAATGGACAAGAAAATAACAAACCATCTTTTAAAGGGTTGCAAAAAAGTGTATGAAAATTAAAAACAACAGTTTAAATTCAAATATTTTAAGACTGTTTCGCCCAATATCAGGGCTCGTCAGCATGTCTAGGAAATGCCTAATAACGTAATGTTAGCTATTCCAGACATGGACAGTCTGCTATATGCTAAAGTAGGCTTAACTAGGGGAAGCAGGAAATTAAATAAAATAGATTGATATAACATAAAGAAAGAAAAAAGACATTTATGCGCATTAAGCTTATTCAAAAAAAGGTGTTTTGCATTTACTTTTTTGAATTGTTTTAACCAGAATTACAAAAATGATTGGCTTTAAAATTATCATCACATCCTTCATCAACACCTTGCAGACAAAACAGAATATAACCCTGAGCATAAGTATTTTTAGCATTTAATGATGTAAATACAGGTTCAACTTTTTTGGTTTTTGATGTATCTGTACAGTCTGGAGACAGAGCATAATTTTTCTTACCACTGGGAAATTAAAGTATTTGGCGAAAGGTGGCAAAAATCTTCTGTGTTCAGAGTACTAACCATGCTACCGCAACTAGTCTACCAAAACAAACTAAACCAAGCCTGATAGTACAAGTAAAAACAGCTTCATTCCCCACAAATTCTATTGTGTTACACCAGTTTAATTGTACAAAGAGGCGTCATCATATGTAAGATGGAATAAATAAATGACTTACCTTGATGTTCTTCTTAGCAAGAAAGTAAAACAGAATTCTTACTATATATATACCTCAGGGTAAAGGAAAAACCCTAATGATGGAATGTTGCAGAACGTCAACCAGTGTATTGTCACCAACATGTAGCTAGGACATGTAGCTGTACAAACAAATCTCCAGTGACTTTAAGAGCTAAAAATAATTATCCTAGGAAATAAGTAAATTGTCGAAACTAACTTCTGTATTATACAACATGTCGGATGTAGCACTACAGAATAAAACATATATGCACCCTTTTGGTTGGTCACTGCCTATTCTGCAAAATGCGTTTGCTCAAATATTATTCAATTGATAACATAATAAATAAAAGACAAACAAAAATTTTATCACTTAAACCGTAGTCGTAATCATGATTAAGCCTTTGTACCAACATAATTTAAGTTGAACATTCCGGTACTTTACAATTTCTTTGGACTGGTTAAAAAATTTGGGCTTAAACTAGTTTTATCAATTCCTATCTGACTTATTTCAACCAGAAAAATTGCTTTTAATGGTTTTTGCACGTGTATCTGTGTTAAAACAGATATGCTGTAAAAAATGCCTTATCGGCGTCCCCAAAAATGCCTAAATTAAAAAACTTAAGAACTACAATGATAGGTCAATGTATATTGTGCTCTCTTTCATCGATCTGGTCTAAAACTATACCATATCAAGTTTTAAGCCATTGTTTTAATTTTTGCACAAGTTATTGGACTCTTACCATTAGCGAAAAGTATGCTTTTTTATACTACCCACATAAAATTGCCACTTTGACTATAATTGGTTAGGAATTATTAATTTTTTTTAAAAATTCACAGACTTGTACTAATATCAAAATTCCTAAGATGATATATCCTAGTAGTAAGCTATTAACATCTGCAGGAAGTTATTATCAGGACGTGTGCTCTGGGCCTATTTCGTGGTGGTGGTCGTGGTGGTGGTCCTAGTTAGGTGGTGCTTTTATTAGCTATTACAAGTGTTTAAGATAACAAGAATAATAAAGCATTATCTTCTTAAAATAAAGCAATTGCAGAACTCTCTAAGTTTTTGGTCAACAACAACAACTTTAAAAAATAACCCACTCTGCATTTAAATTTCTAGCTAGCTAGCTAGCTACATATGTTCCAATATCTATAGCTAAGCAACTCTAATTATATTTTTGACATAAAGACTAACTTTACGTATCTTTCTTGCACATTTAAAAAATTATTGCATCTCATTGCAGCACACATGTCGTGAGTCACCATGCCTGGTTACTAATTAGTCTTGCATGCTTTCGTTTGGTCCGAAAAGTCCTTGATTGCTTTCATTTGGTCCGAAAAGTCATTGATTGCTTTCGTTTGGTCCGAAAAAACCTTCCTAATTGCTTTCGTTTGGTCCGAAATTCAAATTACACGGCATCGGTTACAAAAAAATTCAATGATTATTGAAAAATACATGCTCTGTCACATTTCGAATGCCGTAAATATGGGTCAAAGTCGTCAGTTTTTTGTAAACCAATCAGAATACGTTATTTCGGCCGGCAAGCCAATCACATTGCATGAAAATTCTTCGGATGTCAGTCGCTTTTTGCCGTATGCATCAACTCAGTCACACAAGAGAAAGGTCCGTAAAATAAAGGTCAACGGTCGCAGGGACTGCAGGATCACGGTACCCTATTATTTTTTACGATTCTTAGTAAAAATTATGTCAGTCGCGTGACGGCGCTGACGTACACTGGATCCGCCCCTGGCATATGTGCAATCGATGGGAAACACGTCACTATTAAATCACCGTGAAATAGCGGATCCCTATATTTTAATTATAAAAGGTATTTCAGCACTGTATTGATGGCCATATGCGATGCAAGATATATCTTTACGCTTGTTGATGCTGGCAGTTATGGATCAAACAATGATAGTGGTGTTTTCTGAAATTCATAGATGGGCCGAGCATTTTTTCAAAACCAAATGAATTTACCAGAATTGAATGAAAACCCAAGTTTGGGCAAAATACCTTACTATCTCGTCGGCGATGAAGCATTTCCGCTACAAACATGGTTACTTCGACCATTCCCAGGCAGAGGTATACCCGAAGATCAAGCAATCTTTAACTATCGACTAACCAGGGCAAGAAGAATTATTGAGAACAGCTTCGGTATATTGTGTGCCCAGTGGAGAATATTTATGAGGCCTATTCAATGTAGCGTAAAAACAGCAGATTTGATAGTCAAAGCAGCGTTGTGTTTGCACAACTTTCTTCGTCAAACAAACAGCGCTGGTTACTGTCCTAATGATTTTGTCGATTCTTATGATGAGACAGGGAAAATAAAGGATGGTGAATGGAGAAGTATTACTTCCACACGTAACGATAGAGGAGCTTTTTTAACAGATATTCCTTCATTACGAGGATCTAGGGTATCACAATCAGCAATAGATGTACGAAATGCTATCAAAACCTACGTAAACTCAATGGAATGCTCGGTACCATGGCAGTGGAACCACGTACGCAGCAGAGGAGAGATACTACAGTGACATATTGGCATATTAAAGTTGTATTTTCTGTTGGAATATTAATGCAAAATCTTAAGTTTATTATTGCCTTTGTCCTGCGTGGTATTGCTGAAATAAGTTCCCAGGCAAATATTCATTTCGGCCATTTTGAAGGAGCTGTGTAAACGACATTTGTCGATTGAAAACTGGACTTCCAGTGTTTAATTCTCCTTGAGGGGGTACTTTAGATGTGGTAGGTGTCTGCGAACAACTCTGTATATGCGGTGTTAATGGCTGTGCAGTGTGTACGGGTGTGGAAGGCATAAATCCAGCGGGAGATTCTTCTTGTCGTTATTCGAGCAAGAATTTAAACATTATGTTATCAATCTCATGTTTCGCCAATAGCTTCCTGTTACCTGATAACTTACGTAGATTAGCTGTTAGAAGCTCCCCGTACAGTGTGTCTTCATCTTTCGGATTTGCTGGCTTACATAATCTTTTTTCAATTGTCCTCATTAGTTGTTTATCGCAATCATCGTCAGCCTCGCGAGATGGTTTTCTGTGAAGAGAATTAATGTTTAACAAAATTATTTTACATCAAAAATAATAATAATAATACTTAGTTTTGCGCTTTACCTTGACCTCTTCCTATATTTATTCCTGCCGGTAACAGATGAAACATCTGAAGCTGGCAGTGACACGACGGAGGCGCTGTCATCGATATTATCATCATCGTCGTCATTAGGTTGCTCCATCATCATCTCTTGTTCATCCCTGTTCTCTATTTCAAAATTTGTTGAAGTTCTTCGTTCTGAATAATGAGGTTCAAGCCAAGCCAAATATGGAAACATTTCTGACATCTTCCTTTTGACATCTTCCTTTCCAGCCCCACTTCGCATCGTTTCTTTTACTTCGCGTCGTTCACAACCATACTTATTTCTAAGGCTTCCAAAAGCTACCTCGGCAGTTTTAGCTATAAAAACAAAACAACTGCTCAAATGCTCACATTTTTCAAGTATGTTAGCAATAAAAATAGGATTTCTCAACTTACCATTCTGTAAATCTAACTCGGTCGCAACATCATTCCAAGCTCGGAATCTTTTGTTTTTATCTTTGTGGTCTTTATCGGATTTACCATACAAAATTGCATATTTCCTGACAACTTCCATATTTGTTGTTATGATAAGTTCTGCTTTTTTGTTTTTGTTTTTTTACCATTTGCTTCACTTGCGCACCTTGCATTACCTGTTCACACCATAAAAATCATGAAGCAAGCGTGAAGCAGATGCAGCAATGAAGCAAGAATATCAAAATTTTTTGATATTCTTGCTTCAACGTTTGCTTCATGCTTCACGCTTGCTTCACTTGCTTCAGTCATGCTCACATTAACTTGCTTCTGCATCTGCTCCTGCATCTGCTTCATAGGTGTGACACAGGCTTTAAAAAGGCTGTTATGAGAAAACGGGTACTCTTCGTCCCTGGAAATTAATTCTAAGTCAATCTTGTTTCAAATAATAAAATACTGAAAATATCTCTGAAGGCTGGTTTAGAACGGGATTGCAGGGATTAGAACGCACGCTGTATTTCTATTTCGAGCATTTTAAGACCTTAAACAGTGAAGCATCTTTTTTGAGAAACTCGTATTATCCATGATTTCTCGCCGACATTTGTTTCTCTTTGGACGTGATTTCTAGCTACCTAATGTCGTAACGGACAAAGTTGGACACTGCCAGATAGGAAATTCTCGTTTACACGAGCCTGTATTTCGATAACCTGAAGTTGAGTGCTACATCGGAGTCTAAGGGTTAAAAACAGGTAACACAAACAGGTAAAAAAACAGGTAAAGGAAATTCAAAACCTCATCAAAAATGCAGTCTCCTGACAAGGTGATGGCGCAGCGGATGTGGACTTGGAAATGTTCCAGACTTCCCGCGTAAATGTTATGATGCTTAGTGTTTCTTTCCAAAATTATTCTATTATTTTACGGAACAAATCTTTCCATAGTAGATAATATTTCTATTTCCCGATCACGGATTTTTTAATGAAAAAATCTTAATTCGTGTTGTCTGACTTTCCTTTTTACAAAAAAAAAAAAATGCTTTTCAAGAATATCAGGCTGGAATTGAATTTAATAGTTATCGCACTTTTTCTCAAAATTTTCGTCAAAATATCGCCGTATATTTTACTCGCCTTAGGCTCGTGAAATATGTAAACGAGAATATAAAAAGCTCAAAAAATATTTTCGAGATTCTTCTCGGCACTGTGCGATAACTACTACATATTAAAAAATCGTTATTTTCTTTTAAATCTCTTGAATTAGAAAATAATGTATAATATCGTCCAACAGAGCACAACGCGTTCAATCTTTAACACTTTATCACTAACACTAGAAACAAATATTTCTTTTGAGTTCTTCTCATATTAGAACGCTCCATTAGAACGTAAATAAAGTCAATATAGTTCTTGGGAAAAGGTTGAGATCGAATTTAATCGAAATATTCAAAAAATATTCAAACTGTGTTGTTTCTCTGTAGTTATCATACATTGTTCTATTACATCGTGTAGTATTTCACAGTTTCGATCTGAACGTTCGTGGAACGAAATAAATTGACATTTCTAATTCCACTTCTATATAAGTTCTAAGGATAACAATAAACAGAAACACATTATTTGTTTTTTTTAGAGATTTAAAAAATATCGAGAAAATTGATCACCATTGGCAACATCACTGAAATACGATCCGAATTTAAAATCCATAGTGGTCAAACTCACCATGAATAAATGTGATGTTCTTTACAGCAGATACGTGCAACTGAAAATTCTTCGTTTGTGCTTAAAGTCGGGCGTATCATGCGGTAATCACGGCTTTTTTTTATCTTTTTTGTTTGTTTTGCATGAAAATAGTATAATACGGAACAGCGAAATAACATATGCGACATAGCACAAAACGTTTTTCGATTTTGCAAAATCGCGACATTTTGCTTGTGAAAACAACAAATTTTGAAGGCAATTTCCAGGATACAAATTGAACATGATCCATATTTGGCATCTCACGGATATCTGCCTTCTCTCCATGCTCAATATATATCAACAATTTGGAGAGCGTTAAAGTTTAAACCGGTACATGATATATCAGCATATTGGATGAATCAACTGAAACACAATCTGATGCAACCTCGTTCCCCAGGCATTTTGCCTTGTTGATGAAGTTGATAGCTTAACAAGAACCCGGGGGCAAGGTTGAGTCTGGTGCGGTCTTGGACCTCATCAGACTTTTTCTGGTAGGAGCATTAAGGTAGCTCTCGATGGTCACTCATCTACCTACTACTCTATCAACTCGAGTGTACCTCAAAGGCTCTGTGTTTAGCCCTACCCTCTTTCTTATTTTTAATAATGACCTAATAGTATTCTCAGTAAACTTATACACGCTGATGGCACTAACTCTTTATTTGTCTCTAGATCAGACTAAGGATTTATTTGACAGTTCGAATTGGCCGTTGAGTTGAAGGATGATGTTCGTACAGTAGTTAAATGGGGATAGAAATAGTCAGTTTCTTTTATTTCTTCTAAGACTAAGCTTCTCTCTATAAATCGCGTTAGGGGTTCTGTCCTTCCCTTGAACGGTAGTGCGCTTGTAGAGTCCTCGCATTTTCGTCTATTAGGTCTCTCATTCTCAAAGAATTTTACGTGGAATTCTTATATTGAATCTATCGTTAAATCTGCTGCTATGAAGGCAGAATTTGTTTATCGAGTTAGTCACTTCCTTTTCCCCGAAAGTATCACTTCAATCTATAAGACTACTATTCGACCGTACCTTGAGTATTGCTGCCACCTCTGGACTGGAGCCTCCGCTCATTGTTTCCATCTACATGACCTATTTCAGAAACGCTTAGTCAACTTACTGGGTCCAGATATCTGTGGTTCTGTGCTTATAGTCTTCATCCTCTCTCTCATCTCTCAAGAAATGTTGCTTCATAAACGCGTTTCTATAAGTATTCCCATGGACACTACTTGACTTACATCGACTGACATCTTCGCTTAAGTTCTTCTCACGGAACATTCGGGTCCGTTCCAACTCTCATCCTTTGACAGTTCAGGTTTCTATCCTGTCAGTTTCCTGTTCTTAATTTTTACGCGTCAAGATTTCCCCCCCGCACTGCTTATCTGTGGAACTATCTACCACGTAGTTATTTTTCCTTCGAATACGTTCGCCAGGCTTTTTTTAAGTTTATGTTAATCGACATTTTTCTTTGTCTCTGTAACTCTGTTTTTCTCTATATAGCTTCCTGCCTAGCCTTCGGGCTTGCAGAAAAATTAACAAAAAAAAATATAAACGAGTTAACATTTTATATGCCAACAACACCTGTACCGCATTCTTGTTGTGTTTGAAATCTGCAACCTAGTCCCCAGTGTTCATTATTGACAATCTTGGACCGTGAGAAGAATAGCCCTGGCACCAATATCTTAGCAATTTGAATGGGTAATAAAGTTAGTACTAGTCAAGATAAAGCAGTGGGCATGAGGTTGGTTAATATGGCCTGTACTAATAACTATTGAAATCAACACAACTAGCTTTAGTTGAAACTCTAGACGTTTTTGTTATTAAAAAGCATAAACTCAATTTACTGAAATTTCTTTTCGCAAATAATCACTTCGCTTGAACTTTTTTCTCAGGTACAGTATTAACTATGAGTGCCCTTGCTCGATAAAGTGCCCTCCTCATGGAATGATCCCTTCCCCGTCCTGCTTGTCTGAGCACCTCCAAAGTCGCTTCATAGCTTTTTGTCTGTCACGTTGGCGTTGTGTTATTGATAGGTCTATGTTCGTCTTGCTGTCACATACATATAAAAAGAGAGAACTAGAGGTTGGAACACCTCATTTTGTTAGAAAATAATTAATGAGCGCCCTCTAAAAGAGCGCCACCTTTTTTTAAAAAAGGGCGTTCGCTCGTTTAATAAATAGTTTTTGAAGGGAACAGTCAAATGGAGATTACCCAACAAAACAATGCAACCAAATTGTTTCGTAGATTATCTTTATTTATTTCACAACTGCTGGTGTGCAAAAAACTAAAGATTATCAATTATATGTGTTTATATTCTTCTTCTCTCTCTTTTCACATTAAATTAAGAATTATTTTATTTTGGCATATTATAGCAACCTCGTCTCCAGGGTATTTTGCCTTTGTGACATTTTTAGACGTCAAGTATAGGGACTCTGGTGGCTTTGATAACAAACCTTGACAAAGAAAGGTAGAGCAGCAGAAAAGCTGCATATAAATCATAGGAATAGCTGTTATAGGCGTTATACAGTAGCTTCACCGCTGGTGAACCAAAAGGCGTATCTTTGAAACAAGGGCAATATACCCTGGAGACGAGGTTGCTATAAAATGCGAGGTGTAAATCCACTTTGAATAAAACATATATGAAAATATATATAATAAAAATTTTCCATCGTATTTTGTACTCATTTTTTTATTTTCGAGATTTTTTAATTAGTCCTTTATATATTAAAAAAACAATGAACTTAGTTATATAGCTATGAAGCTGTTGATTTATTTTTCGAACTAGACTTTATCCAAATAACACATATGCCTTCTATTACATTGTTAATCTCTTTTACAAAAATACAGAAGCTCTGCATAGGAGAGCGCCACTGTGCTGAAGACAACTTCTTTGTCATTCTCGTTCCCAGAGCTTTTTGAGATTAAAACCTCAAAAGTAGTAATTTCGAGGTTTGCTCGAAGAGTGGAACAATTTTTTTGTGACATTCCAATCAATTTTCATTTAGCATTTTATTAAGCCCTCCAAGCGTTCATTATCTGAGCATGCGCGTTAAATATTTTCTATTCTATTGTTCTACAGATCTATCAATAGACTACTGTTCAAAACAATAGATCTATTGTTCTAAACAATAGATCTATTTATTTAACCTAAAGTTCCAGCCTGATATTCTTATAAAACACATTCTTATAAAAAAAGCGTGCCTTTTTTGTTAAAAGAAATTTTTTTTTTGTTTTAAAATAAATAATCTTAACTTTTGGGCAAAAATCATCCTGAAATATTCTTAACATACTTAAATCCCTTCCATATCCCAATAGTCATTTGCTTTAAAGTCTCGTTTTTTATCCGTGCTTTCTTCGAGTTTGCAGTGAAAGGCAGCTTCGATCCCAGGACCTGTTATCTCTTTTCGCATTTCGGACGGCGACCTATTAATAAGCGCAGCCCCGATGAGAAACAAAAAGCCCTGAGGACGAGGTTACGGTGAAAGGCTGTGGCATAAAAACATTCAATTTTCCAAAAATTCGAAATTTGAGTGTGATTAAAACGCAGATAAATCGCGAAAAAGTATTCGCGAACTTGCTGATTTTGTTTTCAAATTTCAGGACGAGCATATTTTTAGTACATTCTTTAACTTTTTGACTAAATATCATCTTGAATATTCCAAGCTGTGAAAATGAACAACAAAATCTCTTGAAGGCAAAAACAAGCGATTTATTTCTCCCACGCGCAGTGTAGCATCCGTTCACTTATCAACAACCCGATGTAACAAAATGACGTAGTAATTATTTTAAATGCTTTCATTAAGAAAATCTGCTTATTGTGTTCTTTTTTAAAGCAATTATGTATACTTTGGAATAATTATGTAAAAAGTAAGCAGTTTGTAATCTGTTTCGACCGCAATCCATAATCAATTATGCACCCCCTTACTCCCCTTCCTCTTCGCTTACATATCGGATGCGGGTACCTTACTTACTATCTGCTAGAAGGGTGGTATAGTTTTAATGGGTTTGATGCTGTTATATTTGCTTTGTAATTACGAGTTAGACTTTTTAATTGTCTTGCAAAAACTCCACCTCTCTAGTGTCTTAACCTCCCCCTGCCCCATACACCCACCTCACCCCCTGGCTCATCCCCAACATTACCTCTCCCTCTGCTGCAATAACTCTTACATCAGTGACGTAAAACGACAACATCCATCGCATCCCATCCCATCTATCTATCGGAAATGACGACGATGAAATCGTTTAATTAGCTATAATTTACAATAAAATACTTTCATTAAAACTGGATATACAAAAACCTGTACATAGCAAACGCACATGGAAACTGAAAAGTCTCCACTACGTACATATGTGATTTACATCAATTTTTTATATGCATAACATTTTGGCTACATACAGGCTTAATCGGCCGCATAAGGGTATTCTCCCCAAAGTTGTTTTTTACAGTAATACAGGTATAGTACCTGTGCACAAAGATATCTCAAAATTGTGGAGATAATACTTGCGTCATAATACTAATACTTTTGTGAACTGTCATTATCTTCACTCTGTTACACTTTTGTGAGCTTAAATGACATTATCTTCTTCCGTTACTTTTGCCTACTCTCTCCTGTCGTGGTTTTTTAACGCTTCTCGCTACTCAATATTTTTTGTTCCTATTTCGCATGTGGTTGCCTTTTTTGTGAATCTATTTTGATAAGGCGATCTCACTAGTGCGTTCTATACACTGCGTACAATGATAGACAGAATATAACAAGACAGGACGGCTAATTCCAGATCTCGTCGCCACAAGTTGTTACATTAGCTGTTGTTATATTAGAGTCGTGCATTTGCAAGTTCACAGTGGACTTGGACTTAAGCTCTTCGGTTGTTTGTTTAAATTCATACACTTGAAACATGCTAATTGTTGCTGACGTCAGCAAGGCCAGTCCTTCCTAATTTCGCGACGGTCGTGAGCCCCGACGTTTCGTTAATTTTGGACGCTCTCTACCTGACCTAAATGTTAAATTAGCGACTTTTTAGCCTGCCGGCTGTAGAGTATTGACCATTTGACCCATTTGATCACATTTGAAAAAATGACGAAAATCCTGGCTTTGTTTCATTATTTTTTTCCACAATCGTAGTTATTTGTTTTTTACAAAGCTCGACCCCAGCACCTTAGAACTACCAGAAAAGCGCAGCGCCGTTGAGAAGCAAATAGTGCTGGGGACGAGGTTGGTTTTTTACGCTTGCTTTCACATATCGTGCGCTGGAGATAATTTCTTCAACACATTTTTAATTTTCTTATTTTTCAATTATCAGCCAATTTAACACGTATTTGTAATGGCCTCGTTTACTTTAAAAATAGAGATATTGCGTCAGACAGAGTTCCATGAAGAGACCACTTTTCTATGAACGACTTATCTGAAAATCTCATTGTTAATAAAGCACCATTGGTAATTAGAGCTCAAATGACAGAGAAAACAAGATTGATTTTGGATTTTACTTCATACCATTTTGTGCGCCAAACTATAAACATAACCCGATATAATGACTGTTCTAATAAATTTGAAAGAGCAAGATTTTTCGATTTTAATCGCGCTGCGTCCTGGAAGACAGGCAAATTTATCGCGCGTGCCGTGATCCTTTTGTTTACGCGAACCATAATGTGACGTCACGTAATGGAGTTTTTTATTATGGAAATATTAAATTACATTTTATTTATCTTTAGTTTATTTTTATAATAAGATGGTTTTTACATGCGATTAAAAGAAACAAACAAACAAAAAAACAGTTCCTAAATCAGTTGCACCCACTGAAAAAAAGACTCGAAAGTGAAATCAAAGTATTTTTATTCAAATGTATTACTAAATTTATTTTGTTTTGCGAAAACTTGGATAATTCTATTCAACGTAAAGTTTCGGTCATAGAGTTTCGATTTTGTCTCGACACACATGTCACAAAAAAAGAACGGCTTGTCTGCTGACTTGCATCCACCCTTCCATATGTACCACATGGCAGCCTCTCTCTCTCTTCACTAACACACTCAGATTTCCAATTAACCACAATGCGCTATCAAAAAATTTAAATTAAATGCTAATGAAAGACGAAAATAAAAAAAAGGTCAAACGAGCAACAAAAAGTTATTTTAGCATGTTTTTTATTAGCTTATTAAGTTTCTTTTGTGATAATTACGTTGACGGTATAAAGAGATGTGGTGGTGGTGGCGGTGGTGGTGGTGGCCGTGGTGGTGGGGTTTTATTAGGAAAATTCATGTTTTATTCCAAGTTAAATAAAAAAAATAAAAGAAGGTAGAAAGAGAGTTGGTTGCCCCCTAGGGTAAAATAATTGTCTTAAAATATATTTTAAAATCGGTTTAATATATAGTAAATATAGGGTTTCAAACGCTAGATTGGATGTCTCTTTATTTTACGCCCCACTCAAACCCCCTCTTCTATCCCTAGCTCTCGTTTAAATAACCTGGTTATAATGAAAACATTATCGGAAACGTACATAAGATTTTTTAATTGTTTCTTCAGTTGTGCGAAGTTAGTAAGTTTTCTTAATATAAAGATATAAAAAAATCCATTTCTGACTTTAATTAGACGCCCTCTTGTAATTAAAAATTCACTAACTGCCTGTAGAATTAATTTGAAACATGAAACATGCTATGCAGAAAAGGGTCTGGGGAAGAGGGATATTAATGTTACAAAAAGTGCACAAATCCATTATCTACGTCATCGCGTTGAAAATGTGTTTGAATTTTTCGTTGAATTTATTTGATTTGATGTTATTATGAAGGATCGTGTTGTTTTAAACACAAATCCAGAAGATTAGGAAAAAAGAAAAGAAAATTTTATGCAACTCATCAAGGTATGTTCTTTCCCTGTCCCATGTTAGTCTATATGAACTCTAGTTGGAGTTCCAAGTCAAAAAGCCCTTTATTTGTCCTGCACGTTTAGTCCTAAAAATTAGAAAAAGATCTTAAGAAATTACCTGAACATATATGCGTATATTTGGACTCACACATAGAAGTTGCGTCACCCTGACGTAATTACGAGATATTGCAAAGCAGTTACCAGTCATGAATTTCATTAACCATTCCTTTACAATTATTTACTTTTATCTAATGGAAAAATTAAAATTTTACCAAGATTTAAAAAAAAATACTCAAGCCAAGGTTAAGAACTATACTCTTAGTGGAGTCACAACCGAGAGATTTTCGTTAGCTACGTAAAATTGCTTCCGCCACCGAAATAAGTTTTCTTTCCTCTTGTTTTGATTGTAAAGAAGTCCGAATGTTTATAAAGCGTTCTATTTAGATCCTTATTTGAAATAGAAAATTCTAATAAGAAAAAATAAATAAAAAATAAAAGTAAGAAATAAAAAAAATTGCACAAAAATACACAACAATAGGATGAGAAGTAATAAATACGCCTATATTGAACCCAACTTTATGCTGGGTCAAAGTAGGAGATTCCTTTCAAGTGCTAGACTTAAATGCTGCCAAATTGAAAATTGCAGGTTGCACCCTACATACTCAATTAAGACATTAAACCCCATCCTTCCAATAAGATCCTCCCTTCCAATAGGTCCTCACCCAGAATACACTCACCTTTGAATAAGCCCCCATTTGGGTTTATTAGAGTGGAGTGCAATACATATTTTAAGATAGAGGACACAATGCATTCTGACGTTTTTATATTTTCATACAAATAACTTTCAAAAATGTTCAAAGAAAAATCCCCCTTTGGATCTAATTTTGTTTTGAATTTTCCTTGTATTATATTAAATATTTTGATGAGTTAACTTTTGTGATATTGTATATATATATATTAATAATAGCCTTCAAAGTTGATAATTTATCAAGCCCCTATCAAGCCCCCTTTCAAAACGCTTTTACCCTTATAATCATTTCTAATAAATAAGCTTCAAAAGGGAGTATCTACAGTTACCTTGCTACTGTCAGTCTTCTCAACTAACTGACTTGCAAATCTTTCACAACAAACAAACCAGGAATCATCCAGAGTTAAAGGAATTTAAAGATATTATTTTGAGTTTTGTATTCTTTCATAGTATTTTCTCTTTTACTTTCTTTCTCTGACATTTCATTAATTTTTGATGGGATTTTGAGTCTAGATTTTCCCTAAAAATTGGGTTCTTATGAAAAATTAGTAATTTTCTGACTAATATTCACATATCCTCACTAAAATTGAAACTGAGAAAGGGTAATTTTAAAAAAAAATTGACATTTAAAAATTTCCAACTCAAACAAATTCAGCGTTGCACTATTTTCGATTGTCTATAATAAATAATATATAATAATAGTAACGATAAACTAGTATTTTTTATATCTTTTTTCATTTTATTAAAAAAAAATTCTTTTTTTAACCTTCGTCACAAACAACACCTCACACACACAATGCACAGTATACATATTGCGGATCATTGCAATTGGCACTTTGTGAGTTCGAGTGGATTTAGGCAACGCTGAGACAAGCATGGGCGTACGAAATGAGAGAATACTTTCTGCAAGTCAAGTGAATATGTTAAAATAAAATAAAATAAAATAAAATAAATAAGACAAGACAATGAAAATGCATGGTTTGGTTTTAATATACAGAAAGACACTCCCTCACCCAACAAATCTAAGTGTGTCTTTTGAATACAGATCTCGAGGAAGAATTCGTAGGGCACTCCAAAACAAAGATGGCGGACTTTTAATCTCTTTTAAAGTTTATTTAAAATGGCGTAAAATTAAAAATGGTAGACAACTTGTATTACTTGTTTATCTATTTCGAAGTAAAAGCACCTCCCACTCAAAAACAATTTAGTTTTGTATCAAAGAACTTGGAAGGTGGTCCTGGGAATTGTAATATTTTTCTGATAAATCTTGTTCGATTTTAGGATTTCGGATTTAGAAGGTTCAACTAATAATGCATTACATCATCAACTAGTTCTACTGAGTAAGGCGTTAACAGTTTTGCCAAGAAAGTATGTGTTTTCAGCCATCCAGTTTTGATATTTTGAACTTTTCAAAATAAATGTTAAAATTTAGTTCTTACGATAATTATTTGTATCAGCAATTGGGTTTCAAAGCATCCCATTGATGATGTCATAATTTCGCATAATTAGCAAAACCTTCAAGTTCTATATCTAAAAAACGAATACAGTCAGATTTTTTTAAGAAAAAAAAACGACAACGAAAATTCCGAGTCTGTATTCAAACCCGTTCATCTAAGGTGGGTGTATAGCGGGTGTTTACCAACCTCGATCCCAGGACCTGTAGCGTTTTTTGATATGAATATGCGTTCACATTAGTAAAAAAATTGTGTCAAAGTAGTTATGTATCAGGAAAACATCTCACTTGAATTTTTTGCTCGAACACACCGCCATAAAGATGATCGTTAGTTGAAAAAAGAAAAACATCTTCTCTCGCGACATCCATAACTAACCGAATATAGTTACTGTACTATTCGCAGTGGAATTTGTGGTGCGATTCGGAACACTTAAAAATACGTTTTATAGTTGATGGTTCGCTGAGTTCTGCTGACTTATTTAGTTTCGTTCAATCGAAACTACAGCAAAGTACGAACAATTCGTTGGACTCGTGGTGTTTGTAAAAACACAAGTCTGGCTTTATATAAAGATTATAAGATAAAGAATATATAGAAATATAAAGAATTGTCTGATTAAGTTTTTGACATATATTTCAGGTAAGCCATTTCTTGACTTTTTTCTTGCAATGGTAAAAACAAGGCAATCAATATGGTGGTTCAAGTGACAGGCAGCCCGGGTGAAAAAATAAAACGTTAAAAGAAAATTAAAACTGTACAGTGTCTGAAGTGTATTGATGTTGATATTTCAGTTCTGTTTCTTTTTTTCGTTTATTATTTGTCGTGTCTGTCGTGAAATCCACTGTCGCTACTTTGTAATTTAGCGTAATGATCCTTGTTAAAAATAGCTAACAATCATCTTCCTAATAATTCGTAATCGTGACCTTGTCGTAACAAAGCAAAAGAGGGTGCCCGAGTTTCGATCACTTGATTATTGGAACGGAAAAACGAAAGGCACTTTCCCTATCTTTTACAACCACTCAATGGAACACCAATTCCAGTTAGCTGCACCCCATCTGGACGTTTATGTTACGAGGCTAAATATCGAGAATAGATATTACGTCATAATTAAGAATCGTATCAAAGCTCTCCGCAGAGTTATTTATTATCTATACAATAGAGAGAGTTCCCAGAACAGGGATGGTTTCCACTTGCTTTTTAAATGAATGACAAGGAAGCAAAAAGTTTGAATGAGTTTTATTTTAAAAACGAGTAGGCGTTATTCGATAACCGAGTGCAAAATCTCGGTTTCTTGTATCGTTACGTATTGTTTTCGTTGTCCATATATGGAGATAATCGGTGGGTAATTTAGTTTCGTTGGAATGTAATTGTATAATTTAAAAAACATTATTGTTAAAAATAATCCGTTCTGAATTAAGAGCGTTTAAAATGAAACACTCGTTAGTATAAATATTCATTTGCGGATGCAATAGTCAGCTGTCGGTCGCGACAAATCATCGGTACTTGATAAACGACAAATAATATATTAGTAATATTAAAAGTCGTCGTAATTCGGTGAGTAATTTGAAGTTATATGTAATCAAAGGAAATGTTCATTTCATTCCAAATAAGACTTGAGAATATTTAACCTTTTTTGGATTATTTTCCCCTTTATATTCTGTGTTACCTCCTCTGCGATGTTTCACAAGTAACTTATTATATGTAACCTCCATAAACTCGAAAATTTTACTTTGAGCCAGAATATATTTTTACCAGTTATTTTCTTTGTTTACGGATTGTATAAGACAAGAGAATACCGTTAGATAGTGTTTACTGCACGTAAAATTCACACTCGTTTCGTTCAGCAGAAAAGCAAACTTATCCAGTGTTTTACGTCGATGTACATTTGCTTATAAAACTTTATATAAATATCAACACGATGTTTTAATCTCATATTACCACAGCCTCGTTTTTGAGTTTATTATGGTAAAAGTTCTTGCAAGGCCGCGCGTGTACGCCGCAAAAGCAGCGCACATCAGGCACCTGTACATAGTTGAAATATTTTCATGGGTGCATCCGTGACTAGTTCGGCTAATATGACGTCACATTTTCTTGATTTGTGACGTCAAATCAGCATATTCTGTCGCTCTTACAAATATATATTCGTGAAATGAAAAGTTTGTTACTTACTGCATACCGTGGCTATTTAATAGGCATTGACATTTTTTATTTATTTATTTTATAAGGGTTATTCAAATTTCTTTTGTAACCATACTTCCTGAGTCTCACAGAGAATGCTAAAGTTTGATTGTTTGTGGTAGCATTTAGAGGGTAAAAGGGAGAGAAATGTACAAAATAAAAGTTTAGTGCATAGCCCTGTGACAAGTTAAAAGAAAGGAATTTAAATCCGTTGAAGAAAAAAAAATGTCCTGACGCACGATACCAATGTGTTACCATGACAAATGATTATAACTGTTCTTAAGTTTTTTTCTACTGTTTGTGTGGATGCGCGTATAAATTATAATTATTTTGCTTCAATCATTCACTATTATGTTGTTGTTGTTGTTGTTGTTGTTGTTGTTGTTATTGTTGTTTTTCTTGGTCTTGTTGTTGTTGTTTTTGCCAATCTCACAAACAGAAACCAAGTGGACCTCCATTTTTTTATATGTATTTTAACTCCACACTTCTGCACATACTTCATTTGTATAACGCCCCAACCCACCCTGATAATACGCCCTGCGGTCATCGTTTTCAATCCAAAAATCCCAGCTTAATAAATTTAATTAATTCTCTAAATTGATCTTGTTCTGAGAAAATTATTATGTGCTTCTCCGAAGACATCACTTAATTCATCTATTATGTACCATCGCAACGAGTGGATTTGTTTTTTGATAAGAAATTATGATGACAATTATGATGACGTTGAAATATTTTAGATCCTTGGACGTGGTCTGTTAGACACACAAACGAGGTTATGCGCTTGTTATGTGAACACTGCTACACAAAGCCTCATTCGCCAGATTATTTCGATAAATATTCAATCAAATTAAACGGACAACAGTTGTGCCGTGCTGTTTTGAACCCCGCTGTGGTAAAAAGTCTGCCCAATAAAGTGGGAAAAATCCTGAAGAAAGCATTCTTACCCATGGTCGTACAAGCAGGTGAGTGGGAGATAACTTTGCAGACCACCAGGCCTGCGTATTTTGTTGTTGAGGTTCTTAGGACACAAACAAACCATTCGAACACTTTCAATTGTATTTAATGGTATTTTTTCTATTTTAGCCAAAAAAAGAGAGGAAAAATCAAAACCTGCTACAATGCCGCCAACTTTTATCAAGGTAAGTCATCTTCTTATGAAGATTACACTCTATTTCATGTGACGTATTCTTAATTTGTATTCTTCGTGTCTGCACGTCAAACGCAACACTATACAGTCATTATCATGTAATATAATACGACGTCATGTTCTTATACAACACTATACGTCGGGTTTTTTTATCGTATAACTTTTTTACAGTTACAATATTCTACTATAAGCAATCAACCGTTCCTCTACCTTGTATTTCTAGCGCGAAGATGATATGTCGAATCATGCAACATCAGGTAACAATCTTACTTGTCAATACATAAATTTCGCTGACACTTTCTAATTCCGTGTAAGGAAAACTTGAATTTCACATGCGTCAATACTTATGACCGTGTGGTTTTATTAGTGTTGTTTTATATTTTTGTTTACTGTATAGAGTTGAAGAAAGAACCGTTAAACGATGATCACGTGGTAAAAACGAAAGTTGATGTAACAAATACACGAAATATATCTTTATCTGATCATAATACTGTCAAAAACGAGGAGGATGTCAACGACCAGTTAGATTTTTCTGATGACAGCGAAGAAGATTTGTCTGATCATATTCACGAGCCTGTTAAACCAGCAGTTACAAACAATAGATATATAACAGAACAAGACGAAGCAAACTGGACATTATATAATAATAAACTGGATGGATTTCTGGAGAATGGAAAGATTGGTATAATAAGGAAACTGTCGGACTTAGATAAACATTTGAAGCATTTGGAAGAAGAGTTGGCAAAAAACGGACGAGAGATAAGTTCTCTTCAAATGGCTGCTGGTGTGGCGAGGCGAACAGAAGGTTGGTTCGATCTTGTTTTGTTTCAACAACAAAAACACAAAAAGAGAACCAGGCTAATCAGTCTTCTTTAAAGAACGTCAATTTTATATTACTAAAAAAATAATAAAAACAATTTTTTGGTAGGTCGAGCGAACATGAATGACGCTGGAGAATCGGATGGTTCGGACGGTACTGGAAGTTGGATGATAGGTAAGGGTTAAAATTCTCCTACTCTCCTCCATCGCCCTCCGCCCTCTCTCTTTCTTTTTCTTTAATATGACACCTAATAAATAACTGATTTGTACATTTTAATATCCTAAATATTCTTACTAGCTAAACTAATTAAATTTTTCTAACCAGATAAAACTGATTTGCATCGATATCTCTAATATCTTCCCACAAGATCAAATGTTAATTATAGATCTTTTTTATTGTAGATCTAACAGGTAGCGGTTTGTTACATTTCATACAAGCCTGCTTGCAAGAACCAAAGTTCAAACATATTATTAGATGGACCGACAACCCCGAAAACAAGCAATTTGAGATCTTAGATGGTCACAAATTTGCTGACATGTGGGGGCGGGAAAAGAAAAAGGAAGGTATGACAAAACGGAAGCTTAATCGTAGTTTGTCTTACTTGGTAAAAACCAAAGGTAAGTTGATACGATGTGCAACTAAGAAGCTGCGTTTTAGTATCGTTTCCAGTACTAAAACAGCTACAACATTACAAAAACCGACGTTGCCTAACGCTGACAATGTGTCATCTAGTGGCATAAAAACATCAAGCTTAAACAAGGACACTAATACCAACACAACAAAAGACACGACTAATTTCCCTAATGTTTTCTTGAAAAACGGTAACAATTTTCCCACGCCAAATATCGACATTAGTACGGGATTATTCGCTTTACTGAAGAAAGAAACTTCAAACGGCAAACTTTTTACGCCAAGAAAAAGATCAAGCGGTGACAATACGCCATATATTATGTCACCAGACAACAAACGAATGAAGTTGTTAGCCAATCAATATAATTCTTTCTTACGAGCACATAATCAACAAACTTCAAACTCGTTAGAGTTACCGCTATCTAATTACATGTCAAATTCAAACAGTCCAGTTAGTCAGAACTTATCGCCTTCGTCATCTGTTTGTAACTATGGATACGACGCTTCGCCGTACGGCGCACATAACTCTCCTCAAAATAACGCGACGGTGGAAACACTTAATGGAGTGACAATTGCTCTCCAAAATTCCATGTCGACTGGCAATTTTCAAAGTGGCATGCAGATTTCGTATACGCAACCTAGATCGAACGATACGTTGTCGAATCATTCACGTGATCAAAGCTTGTCGTCCCCAGTTTCCTTTGACGACATGAACAATAATGTTAATACAATTCAATTAGGGAATCAGACCAACATGAGCACTGATTTCAGCCAGGAATTTCAAGATTTAGCCGCGATAGATCCTGCCTATTTTCCTGGACTGGATGTTGATGATTCTTTGCTAGATTTGTATTGAAGATTTAATATTTTTATACATGTGACTAAATTTGCTGGTGTTTAGAACATTTTTTGGCTATTTTTACAAACAATTTTAAGGCCGAGTTACACTTATGCAATATTACAAAAATATTGAAACAAAAAATCAATTGAAAAAATTCAATTTAATGCAAAAATCAAATGATTGGGAAACAATTTTTCTTTCTTCATTCTAAAGAATTTTTATCAAAATTTTAAGTAGATTTTTAAAATATTTTCAACTATGATATAAAAATTAAATTTTGAAAAATTGAATAATTTTATTAATATCGCACAAGTGTAACTCTGTCTTTATAGTACTTTTATTAAACAAGTCGTTAACCCGGTCGCCCGTCTAACATATTTGCTTTATCGGAATTTTGTGCATTCTTCCCCGCCTGTTAGCATAAAGTTATGAAATTTTCTTCGGACGGAGGTGTTAGTACTATCATTATAGGTGTGATTATAATAGCTTTTTTGATTACAAAAACCCCGGATTTTAAATTTTCTTACAGATAGACAGGGAGTAATATAAATATTTGAAACTCCAGTTTTACATTTTCAATGTATATTACCTAATTTTTCACCTAGAAGATGTGGATACAGACATGCGCCGTGTAAATATTGCACTTTTGATATATATATATACAAAATAAAAAGTAACACGGAATTTCAGGCTAACTCATTTTACGAAAAACCCTTATTACATACATTTGGTCCCACAGATTCTCTCGTCTATTTCCCCGTCATAGGCTATAAATATTTTTACCTTTGACAAAATTCTTTCTAGATAAAAGACACATTCCAGAGATGATTGGTTAACAGAACGTGTAGACTGCCACTGATCAATGACAAAAACTCATTATTTTTATTTTAGTGATAAACAGACCTTTGAATATGGAAGGCCTAAAAACAATGTGATACTATCTCTAGATGTTAGCAAGAGTGACAAGATTTTAATCAACATTGTTGTTGACTGTTTTGAACAATAACCCAGCAGTAGTTAGAAGCATCCACAAAATATATAGAGATAAGGCAGCAAATTTCGTAGTTCGTCACCACAAGTAATTATATAGGTCATTGCTATACTAGGTACACGCAATGTGGTCTTGTCAATGTCCACAGCGGAATCTTATGTTATTTGGTTAAATCCCAACTCTCAAAATGAACTGATTGTTGCTGACGTCAGCTTGGTTATGTTTCTTAAATTTCGGGGCACTGGTGGGCCGGACGTGGATTATTCCGTAAAGCGGACGTGTTAGAAGGTGCGATTAGAGCAATTTAAACGATACACACCTAACCTACGCATTTGTAAAAATAGCACTTCTCAATCCACATGGTGCGGAAAATCCACGAGATGATGCTTTTTGAGAACTTTGAAATGGCCGCTATTGTTTCGAAAATTTTCTTGCGGAATTGTAGTTATAACGGTCTGATATATTTCATCCTCATATATCACAAAACGCTACTTAACTCTGGGATCGATGTTGGAGAAATGTCACCTTTGGTCTTATATTGCATGATTTTACTTTTTTAAGAAGTAATTTTACTTTTTTAAGAAGTAATTAGCAGTTTCCGTTTTAATTTTCACGTTTTTTTTAGAAGAAACCAAGAAAAAGTAAACCTTGAAAGTTCGATCTCAAAAAGCTCTGGACACGGTGCCTTCTTCACATTTTACTTATCATCTAAAATGTTTGTTTTCGTTGAAATCGTCAAATTTTTAAGTGGTCTTCCGATTAGTCAGGATAACCTACTCGATATTAGTCGCATTGATTGGAAGGCATGTGTGAAAAAAAATCCTTACTTAAAAAAATTTTTTTTATAAGGAGACAAGTCAATTTTTGATAAAGTATATGAAAAAAGACCACCCTCGTCCCCAGGGTTTTTTGCTATTTCAATATAAAGAATGAGGGCGAAATGGAAAAAATATTTGGGGACAAGGGGAAGAAAAAATATGTTTTTGTGTTTGTACGAATAAAAGAGACAATTTCTCAATCTTGATCATGTTGTTGAAGCATGTTGTCTCTTTTTAACATCTGACAGCGAATCAGTGCAGCGTTGGCAAGAATAAAAAAAGTTGTTATCAACTAATTTTGTTATGGTGGAAAGTTGCATCGTCTGATAAAACTTCCCGCGTTGATAACGAGGGATTACGTTCCTGCTTTGTCATGCCAAAGGAAATGATAACAAGCCACAATAGTAAGAAATAAAACAATAACAAAAAAGCCAGTAACTTTGAGTGGGAGCGAACACACGCGAAGAAAAATAAAAAAAAATCGCGTTCCACGCGTTACTTATAGTACCGTCTTTGAGATTCTCATTGTTGGTGAATAGAAGTACGTGTTGGAAAACTAACAACAAGCCCACGCCTAAATCTGACGGACGCACCACAAATAACACCATGTAGTGAGTGGGAATTGAAAAGAAAATTATTTTAAACTTTCTGTTAATTTATTTACGAATCATATAAAAAACGAGTTATTCCATATTTGAGACTAACAGTGCTAGACACAAAATTATAGTAAGGACCTTTCATTTGAGATTAACAGTCAGAGAGAAATGGGTACTTTAAAGTTCGCCATGGGAGAGGCAGAGTAATTCTTTTTTTAAAAAGGCTCTTCAAAGTGCAAGAATTTTATGTGCTGTTTCTTCAGGGGAAGGAACAGTGCATTCAATTTGTAAATATCAATAGCAAATCATATGATTGAAAAGCTCTCTAAAAATCACTTCAAAGGCAATTTTAAAAAATCCTTGAATTAACCAATTCTAACGAAGCCGGTCAATAAAATATTATTCTTGGTGGTAAAAAACAAGGGTTTTACTTAGCCTCTTAACATTGTACGAACTCCTGCCCATTTCTCCCCGAGCCAAATTCGTGATCCACAAAAAGTGAATCAGAAAAATAAATACTACAAAAGTTTAAATCGTAATATAACAACTTGAGAGAGGACGAAAAATGGGTCGCGTTAACGAATGCTCGAGTTATCCGAGGTTTGAGTTAACTGCAGTTTTTTTATGAGAAAGTATTAACGAAAGTTAAAGAGACCGAAGAAAATGGTTTGAGATCATGAAAATTCGAGTTATCCAGTGTTAGAATTACGTAATACGTTTGGGACATATCCGTCGAAAACATTGACAATTAAAATCGAATAATTTACATTAAATTATTCACAACTTGCCTCTACATAACAGAGAAAGAAAAGAAAAGGAAGAGTTACTATTAACTGAAATCATTCTACGTAGGGCAACGATGAACTCGCATGTTGTATGATGTTTCCTTGACTCAAAATGACTAGGTCTTTAACTCGTTCTTTTCGAGTAACAACGCCTTATGTATTTTATAAATTATCGTGTAAAATTATTTTGTACAACATTTTGATAGATCTTGAAAATACTTGCAGGTCTAGAAATAATAATATATAAAAATAAAAACACGTGAAAAGAATTTACATTGAATATAAAATCAGCCTTACACCTGATAGATTATGCTACGTGCATATATCAAATTTTGCACGTTAAAAACAAGAACACGTGACGCATACGTGATGACACGTGACTGCTGGCACATACATCAAACCCCATACCTAAAAACCAAGAGGGTGTTTAGCTGCCACGCCCATGTTTGAAACGATATCGGCGGCGATTTTTGATTTCAGTTTATCCGTATTAACATTAGTCGAGTTGGTACAACTTTGAAGATTGCGTGTCACTCTTTGGCTAGCCTGGAGATAACAAAAATAGTGGAATTATTACACGTTTTTTCCGATAAGAATAAACCGTAATATCAAGAAAGTTTAAAACATTTTTACATGACTTTCATACTAAGAATGTAAGAAAAAAGAAATTAAAGGAATTCCTTATAGTTACTCATTTTTGTTTTCAAGAAACACCTTTAAAACAATTTTAGGCTTTGAATTGTAAAAAAATATATATAAAAAAATATAAAAAAATAGAACGTCTGAAAGATTTTTTCCTTATAATCTCAACGATTGAAGAACCTAACCAGCATTATTTTACCTGAGCTGTTCTCAATTTTGCATGTACAGCTGTTCTCATGTGTTTGTTACATGGCACCACAACGCCGGGTAACGATTCGACATGTTTTTTGAAGGGATACAGAGCTTCATTGAAGAACAAGTCAAACACTGACAAGTAATAATTTATATTCCGCTGAGAATTTCTTTGAATTTAAGAAGCTTTTAAAAACCTGTGTGCCCACTATGTTACTCGGTTGACTTCTTGGAAGAATGTCCAATGTCGTTCTCACAATTCAATATATGTAAAAACATATGCGGCTTGTGTTATACTTTTCTACCCGTGTGCTATATTTATAAAAAAAGAGAGAATTTCTATAATCCCTCACAAAGTATATTGAGACAAGTTGTAAAGTTCGCCCCACAATTAGTTATTTATATAGACCATTAATATAACAGCTCCACGCAATTTGAACTCGTCAAAATTCACTTATCAAGGTTTTGTAGCGGACTTAGGACTTAGGTTATTTAGTTAGATCCTAACTCTCAAAATGTGCTGATTGTTGTGGATATCAGCGTGGTCATTTTTTCTCAAAGCCCTGACGTGGATTATTCTGTATAGCGGACGTGTTAGAGTGCGACCAGCGCAATATAACCGCTACCAACCGTACCTACGCATCTGAAAATCACGAGCTGATGCTGATGTCAACTTTGTAAAATGGCCGAAAAAGCGCTATTGTCTTAATATTTCCGTGACGGATTACAGCATTGTGATTACCTTTTTAGTAAGATAAAAATTGTCATTATGACGCAAATGAATATCTTAGCTAAACTTCACACTTTGACGCATTTCAGCAGTGTGACCGACATCCAGCTTACCTCAGTACAAAAAACCTGCGTCATAGCTGATTCGTGTGCACCACTTTCGCTTCCTTCATTCAATGATTTCGATGTCCTAATGCATAAAGAGGTCACGGTCATTACTAGGCTCATTACCAAGAAAAATATTAAACGCAATATCGGTGTGTTTCTACTACATTGACGCATTATGTTTATATGGGTTTTTAAAAAAGAACATTTTATAAAAACTTGGCGTTTAAATCCTCCAAAACAAAAACAAAACAAAAATAGAGCAACTTTTAAGCTACAGCCCAGCATGGAGTAAGGATATAAGAAAGACAAGGATGATGGTAAATTAACTGACATTAGAAAAACAAAAATGCTTTGCGTGAGTTATCTTGTTCTCTTGTTATAAGTTTTACACAAGAAACGTTATTTAAAAGGTCCTAGAAAAAGAGGCACTTAAACAAGCAAGGATGCGTAATACAGGATTAACCGTGATTAACGTCTTGGTATGCTGCAGTGTATTCTGGAAAAAATAATTCTTGGTCAATGGGTGTGTCCTTTCTTTAAATGAATATCACTTTCGTTTTCATCACGAAAAAATATTTTTTTTAAATGTTTCTACGAATCGATTAGAAGACCACAACAATTAAGAAAAGAGGAAAGTGTTTACGTCAACGTCAACACGTTATCCAAAACCATAATCGTTTCGTCGAAATAAAAACGAAAAACATCTAAACGAAAGTCAAACTGACCTCCGAGTAACGAGAATTGATTTATTAATACTTGTTACACGATCTGATACGTAATCATCTGTTTTTTTGCATTCTTTCTAGCTGCGCACGTTTAAATTTAGCTATCCAAAAATTCGTTCACAGTAGTTGGCTTCCTACACTGCACTGCAACAACTGACTCGTAAAAAGTTATAATATTGCACTACCACAGGACCAAAGCACCCAAGCCCAGTTTAATCGCCGGAAACCGAAGATGCGCGGTTTCCCGTAAATCCCGGACCCTGTTGGTATAGTCAAATGTATACAAAGAAAGTACCCGGGCAGTAAACTCATTTACCAAACATTTTTGAAATGCGGTTTTCACCACTAAAAAGCATGAGGACATGTAGTTTTTTAAAAATGGGTATCTTTTTGATCAGACGCCGAGTAAAAGCAGGGCTCCACTTAATATAGGAAGTTTGTGTAGAGGAAAAAAGATTAAGATCCTCAAATTTCTCCCGCACGCCAGCCTCCTTCATGATAAGGTCTCACAGTGCTGTATTACTAATGCCACGTGTGTCCGTTGCACGAGTTTTTCTTGTGCGCACACGCAGACCCAATGCAGGTTTTATTTAATATAGAAAATAAATAAATAAATAATATCACCTTGACAACACACTGATCATACCGAAGATGTCAATTGCAGCTTCGGCAAGCCGAGAACATACCATCTGTTGATCTAAAATAATGCCGAGTTAAATCACACCAAACGATCATCTACACAACACTTTCCCGCTAAACCTCGCCGAAATTCGCGTAAATTAACTCCCGTAAGGTATGTCTAAATTTGTGAATCCGCTCTGATGTTAAAACGAAACAGCAAAGGGCAAGGCAAATGAAAGAAAAAATGACAATTTTTAGTATAAGCACTGGGTCTTTTATATAATATACAGACAAGAAAAATAAAAAATCTATTGAAATGGTTACTGTTACCTACCTATAATGTCCTTCTTGTATTTGACCAATAGAGCTTCACTTGTAGCACCAAATTCGCCAATATTTTTTGATAACTACACAAGTAAATTGAGTTACTGAATTATAACTTTTGAGATGTGGAAATATCGTGAGAAAATTAAGAGATTCAGTCCAAGTGCGTACGCGCTAACAAAAAAAAATCTATATATTTCGATTATATGAAATATAGTCTAATCGAAACGAGCCTTTATACATAAAAAATATTTGAAGTGAAGAATAATAACCCTATAATAACTGTTTATGAGGGCAATACCGGAGAATATTGACCGACGTCAAAGTATTGCCGGAGCTTGCGAGGGCAATACGTGATAGAGGTTCAATATTCGAAGGTATTGCCCGAAATAAACAGTTATTATATTGGATTATTATTCGGGTAGAAACCATGTCTTTATAAGAAACTATTCCCATAACGGAACGTATATTCGAACTAAAAATGTATTTTTTTTAAATCGAATAACGTGTAAACATTACAGGTTTTTATTGTAGCTACAACCATAGAATTCTTTAAAAGATAAAAGTAAGTTTCACTTCTGTTTCGCGTTACTTTTTTCCGTGTTTATTTACATTTAATGCTACCATACTTAAACTTTAAACACGGTTGCTATGGTAGCGGGCAATACCGCGGAATGTTGCCCGCTATGAAGTAAGTTTTAACCAATCACATTGCGCGAATTTCGAAAATATCGATGCCGCCCTTTTACCCGGGTAATAAAAGATAATACTAGTGAAAATAAGGATCGCTATTTAATTTGCAACTACGTTGTAATTGAAAGCATACGCAACACAATCTTAAAAAATTCGATCGTTTTCCTTTTTCCTCTTCCAAGCATTCACTTTAAAACCTCAGATCACACATCTATGTTTTAAGAAAAAAAGAGAAAAAGATGCTGGTACATCAAAGAAAGCTATTTTGAGAAAGGCGTATATTCGCCGACATCATTGACATTTCAAAAGCAACAACTTACCTTTTCAGCGTATGGACGTAGTTCTGGATGAACCGAAGAAGAAAAATCAGGTCCAGTACTTATACCGGCAGCTCTGAAACAATAGGATTATTTATAACAATGACGAGTAATTTGGTGCAAATTTTGCACCATGAATACAAATGATTTAAAACCAACGCGTTTATTTTCTCATAGCAAGCCTATCACGAAGCAATTCACACATATAGATAACTCACATACGCACTTTCCCACATACCTTTTCGATCGCAGGATACCTTGTTCTACAACCAAACCCATATTACCGATTGGGTTGGATAAGGATTTTTGAAGTTGTCTCAATTCCTTGCCAGCGTTCTAAAAAAAATTGAAATTCGGTAAGAAAATGAATTAGAATAAGAAACACTTTTGAAATGACCAAAATGCTGTAAAAATATAGTGTTAGAAAGGATATAGTATAAAGAAATAGTGTTAGAAAGGATATAGTATAAAAGAAATAGTGTTAGAAAACACAAACCAGGGTGTCGAAAAAATACTGACTAAAACGTTGCAAAATTACCAAGTACAATTTTTAAGAACACTGGCCAAAATGTTGGAAAAACACTGACCAAAGCGCAAAAAACATTGATCAGAATGTTTAAAAATAACAAGGAAAAAATTTCAACCCAAAAAAATGGTTAAAATTATTGAAGACAACGCTAGAAAAACAGACCAGAACGTTTAAAAACACAGACCACGCACCTGCAAACCAGTGAGTGAAATAAACAGTCGAAGAATGTCATTGGTTCCCTCAAATATGCGGAAAATTCGAAGATCTCGCATTACACGCTCTGTTCCAGTGTCCTAAAAAAATTTTCAAAAGCGGCTTTATTTGTTAGAAAATTGAAACACTTTCAAGTTAAGTCAGTCTTTCAAATAATTGTATTTCTATATTGATAAAAAACATTTTAGATCGGTTAAATTTCAGGTGGTAACTTCACCAGCTTTACCAACCGTACCAGCTTTAACTGAAATTTATTTTGCAGAAATAAACTTTTTTCATACCTTCATGTATCCCATGCCACCTTGAATCTGAATGCACTCATCTGCCACCTCCCAAGCTGCTTCCTAAGTCGTTAAAAATATATATTTTTAATTTATGTAGCTCAACTTTGCAGGAATCCTCTATTATCCAGAAAGGCTTATAGGTCAAATTCATCAAAAATATAATTTCTTGCAATAGCTTACGGAAGCGTATATTTTGCTGATGGCTGCTTCCAGTTGAAAATCTTTAAATCCTTGGTCCATTAAACCACAAACGATATATGCCATGCTCTTTAAAAAATAAAAGAAGAAAAACATTAGTATAAAGCCTGATGCACACTTTAGTTTTTTTGTCACAAAGGAACAGCCTTATAGGACAGCGAAGTCACAAACGTAAAAACAAAAACGAACGAAATACAATTTTTGCATGGTTTTATTTTACATGTAAAATATTAGATATTGTATTTACGATATTTTTTGTGTTAATAATGGTACGGATTAGACATCAAAAGACTAACATTATAGCCCCTATAAGAAAATCTGAAAGCACTCAAAAATGCAACCCCAGAAAGATATTCTATTCCACTTAAGGTGTAAACAGGAACATCTTATTCACATTTGCGATGGTATTTACAGGAATTCCAGACTTACCTCTGAAACAAAATGTTTTAATGTCATTCTTGCAATTTTTTCCTGGATAACACCAAAATTACTGATCTTTTGACCAAACTGTGTTCTATTTGCTGCAAAGTCAACCTAAATATAAACATATCGCAAACAATTGCAGAAACTTCTTGAGAATCGATTTTTTAAAAATTTGGACTGCCGCTTTCGATAGACAAGCGACCCTAAAGGCTTTCCATTTACACTTTTGTCGCTATATTCAAAAAAGCGTAAGCTCATTTTGCAGGTCCATACAATAAATTTCGGTGGCGATCTAGGCGCAAAAGTCGGATTAATTCAACTTCATGATCTCCACTATAGCCCACTGATTTGACCTAATCAGTGGCAATTTCTGTTCATTGGACATGCATTGCGCAATAAGAGTCCGTTTTGACACTACTGTGATAAAAGCACTGAATGGAAACCAGCCTTTCCTTTTGGTGGTTATTGTAGATATCCTGGATAATACGATTCAAAATATTATTATTGTGACTACTGCTCAAAGTAAATTTCGAACGAAGAAAGGGTATGTTTAGCTACGTTTTTTAAGTAAAAAAAAATGCATACTGTTACTGTTGTTGGTTATTAAGGAATTCGTAATTGAATGATGGTGATTTCAAAGTACTATAGCTACTACAGCCTCTGATGTTACTGTCAAAGTTAGTTCAGCGAAACTGTCTATATATGATACCAGACAAATTAAAATATAACTAACCGCTTGAGCAATCAAGCCCCTTTGTGTACCAGACAAAGCAGCACCCATACCAAATCGACCATTATTTAAAATGTTCATAGCAACTTTGAATCCATTCCCAACACCTGAGAAGAAAAATCGTTGAATTAAATGAATGTTCTCCAAAAATAGACAAGTTAACTATTAAATGCATTACAACTTACCACCAAGAACATTTTCAACTGGAATTTTAACATCTTCAAAATGAACCTAGCGAAAAAGTAAAATGAAGAAATAAAAACAAGAGAAGAAATAACTGATAAAAAGTAATGAAATTATGTCGACAAGATGACTCAAAAAATCGTATTCTTTTATGTTAGTTTACAGACAATGGTTTACACTAAGATATGTTTAGACCACAGGCACACTCAAAACAACTGCAAAAATTAAATTGTGTATAAGTGGTGTAGATGAGTTAACACTATAGAACTAAAAGTTATCTGCAGTCAAACCTGTAGAAGACGGTTAGTCTGGGGAAAAAGTAGTCGTCTTAGGCAGTTGGTCGTCTTATACTCTGTATGACTGATATGGTCCGCTGATAAGATTACCTGATATGATCACCTTATACAGGCATTATCTTGTTTTGGGGACGAAGAATAGTGCTTGCTTATTGCCTTAGGAGTAGAGTAGCAAATGACAATAAAACACATTGGGGGAACCCAATGGTTTTATGACTTATACAGGTGGTCATTATAGCAGGTCTCACTTATTACCTCAGCAGTGTTTGAACATTTGATTCCCATCTTGTTTTCTGGTGCACCACTAAAACAAACAAAACAAAATAAAGAAACAACAGTAAAACAACAAATGAATAGATTGTAGTGGAATTTGATTGCAACTACACCAGTACCTTGTTACACCACCAAAAGCACGCTCAACAATAAAAGCTGTCACTTTGTTTTTCATTTCACCGCTCTTCTCATCTTTCACAGGTGTCTAGTAGATGTATATTATTTTAGTATAGAATTTTTTTTCTACAATTAGTATAACATTCAAACTATGTATATAAATTAAGAATGCATCTAACTCTTAATAGGAAAGCATGCCACAATTCTGAAAAAATAATTTTAGTGTTTAATAGTACTAAAATCTTACCTGAGCAAAAACTGTGAACACCTCAGCTATGCCACCATTACTGATCCTAAAATAACGGGGAAAAATTAAATTGATTAATTAATGTTATCAGGCGAGAGAATTGAGGGATTGGCACACTGCATGGGCTATCTGGACCCTTTGTAGCTTAAAATACTCCAGGACTTCCTGTCTAAGCCATGACTCCTCCTGGAAATAATAGACAGGGTATATTCCATGATATTTGTGAGGCTAGCTATGTAAAATATGCATATCTATCTCTATTAATACCTAAAAATTTGAAAAACATTAATTAAAGACCCATCGTTAATAATTTATTTTTATTATTTTTTCACGCTGGTAACTTAACATCCAACATGTGTTTTAAATAATGGAATAGAATTTGAAGGCTTGTGAAACACACACACTATTACAGAAAATTTAATAACAAAAACGTTTCTAACCAGATTTTCCCACCATTCATTATCCAATGTTTACCATCAGGGCTGAGTTTTGCATTTGTCCTGATAGACTGAAAAAAAATAAAAATAAAATAAAACAGCATTTAAAAATACTCAGGTATAATTCATACAGGTAGCTAGCTGTAATAAGCGATGATGTAAAAGTTGTGTTTGTTGTCACCTCTACCTTCTTTTTCAGGTTTACAATATTTGCATTCTATTCTCTGACAATCACCACAACATTTGCAATAGTAAGTTTCAAATAGCACTAAAAAGGTTGTTTCTTTGTAAAGAAAAAAGTGCTATCACTTACTTCAAGACTATTTTTTAACTCAAGAAATAGAAAGTGCCTTCCACAAATATAATGTATAAACTTAAAATTTTTTTTCAGAGAGTAAAATGTTTGGTGCATGCAGCAGCCAGAAACAAGATCTTGCTCGCTTGCTTGTTTTAATAGTTTGATAGTTTTACAACTTCAATATGTAGGCTGCAACAAGAAATAAACAGAACTTACTGCAGCATCAGAACCACTGCTTGGTTCAGTTAAACAAAAAGCTGCCATTTTCTCACCGGTTGCTAACTAAAATAAACAATGGAAAGGTTACTGTGTTGATTCTATTATTCTTTAAAAATGGTTCATATACACTAAAAGGTACTTCTTCCACCCTAAGAAGGCTAGAGCCTGGATTTTTATTATTTTTTATTTTAATCAAACTCCTTGTTATATTCCTTACATTAATTTAACAGGAACGGAAAGTTGTAAATTTACAATACCACAGTGGGTGCATGGTTAGCTTTAAAATATTTTGCCTTGATTTTTTACTTTATTGCTACACTTTTTATATTACCATAGTGGGTCAACGGTTAGCTATAAAATAATTTGCCTTGAATTTTTACTTTATTGCTACACTTTTTATATTGGATTTTTTTAAACAGGAACGGATAGGTTGGTTAGTAATAAAATAATAAAAATTACACCTACAGAAGGCAAATATTTCTTCCTTTGTTCTTCAGTACCAGCTAGCAAAATCCCTTTAAATCCAATTGACTAAAACAACCAAAAGGTGAAAGTAAAGCATATAATGTAAGCATAAAAATGTTGATAAAAAACACAGCATTCGTGTTACCTGATGTGCACCAAGAGCAATACCAACACCTAAATCATATTTCCCAACAATCTCTACCAAACGAGCATACTAAAATAAAAACATGTTGCAACATCATGCATGGCAATAAAAACGTTGAAGACTTGTGATACAACAGTATATTTACCTGAGTATTATTTAATCCAACACCATCCAGCTCAGCGGGAACCTTAAAAGTAAAAACTAGTTCTTAGCTAAAAATTGATTTTATTGCTGATATCAATTTATTGAATATTTACAGACCTATTACCAAAGGTTGCTTTTACTACCATTGCATGTAAATTTCCTGATAAAGCTTTTAAATTCTGGTAGAGCTATTTTATTGTGATCTGTTGTTGCATAAGTGTTCTCTGTAACACTAACTGCATAACTTTTTTGGTTTTATAAAGGAAATTTGCACAGTCAATTTCTTCATATCAGTACTGTGTCTTGATAATTTTTCAAAAAATAATTTTCCAGATGATAAAGTAAATAAAAAATCGTCTTTATATAACCAAAACCAAGTTCACTTATGAATGATATTTTCATATCTTCTTGGCAAACTGGTATAAATGCCATAACAAGATTAAAAAGATTAAAAAAAATCTTGGAAAAAGACAGTTATCAGCTGGCTGTATCATTGCAACTTTGCACATACTTATGTACAGAAAACTGAATAAGCAGACTAAAAAAAATAAAATAATTTATATCAGTATATTCTTAGGGCATACCTGAAGTCCAAATGCACCCATTTCTTTTAGTCCTTGTAATGTGTCAGGTTCAATTTCTGCATTTGTATCATTTACAGCAGCATTATTTTCTTCCTGCAAAAAAAGAAAAAGGAAATTTATATTACTAAAAATTCAATTCTTGTCTAAGCACCAAAAACAAGCACATATCTTAACTTACAGACATAAATTTTTCCACTGGGTCAATTAGTGCAGTGAGAAATTCTTCTTGGTCTTGATTTAAAACTAAAGTACACATAACAGTTTTTACTTTATTTGTCTCTTTTAAGTAAAAACGTGAACTACTTCATTACGCATATATATAATTATATGACTGTGAAATAAACTTAGTGAAACTGATGATAGAAGATAGTAAGATAGTTTCATGCATTCAAGAAAGGATAAAATATGAGCAAACATAAGTCATCATCATCGTAATCTGTCTAATGTCCGTTCTTTATGCTATAGCATGTGTTGAAAAAGGTACAATATACCTGAACTTAACTTTATTTAAAGATAAACTTCACTATTGCATGTTTCAACGAATAGAAAATAAAAAAGCATTGAGCAATGAATGAATTTTTAGCTGCATTTATCAAGTAGGTTTCGAAAAACGAATATATCAGCTAGATAACAGGAAAATATTTGTAATTTACTATAAAACAGATGCTTGATTGGGAAAGCCAACTACTATTTACAATTTGGAATTTTTTGTCTAACAGAGAATATAAGACCTAGCAAAAATATAGCGAGACTTCTTCATAAGAGTTTATGCAAAAAAAATAATAAGTGGTTGACATTCTTCTTGATAAAACCAAATTATCTGCTCATATTTTGGCATGATAGCACTGAATTTTACGGTTTTGCATCTAATTCAAGGAAAGAAAAGATTAAAGATGGTTGAGATGCTCAATGTATAACATTTAAACATTATAATAATGAAAAGATCTGTCAAAAATACTACTTTAAAACAAGTGAACACATTAAAAAAACATATAGTGTGATATTTTACCTTGTGGAAATGGGAACATTTGGTCAACATGTGCTTTTCCAGTAAATATGCCCATTGCAAATGATTTGGCATCCTAATAATTCAATAATAATTCAATTTTTTATTATATATACAGCATATGAATGCAGTTTTTGTTAATAAAAATTGTCATTTTGCATGAATAAAAAAGCAAAAAATTGTATTTTGTAACATTCAGAAGCTGATAGTTTTTTTAAGCAATAGGGGAAAATACTTCCCTAGTCCTTCCCTTATATTTAATACCTACTTAAGAAACTCAAGAATAAATAAATGCCTGGTATCATTTATAACAGTTCAATTTACAGGAGCAGGGCGAGTGCCCCCTTTTTAAGAATTAAAGAGAATATTATATACCTTATCTTGTCCAGTTGCAGCCGTCCTTATAAAATTTGCTATGACAGGTTGATTTCTGAAGAGAAGAGGAGAGTACAGCACAAATCCCAACACAATCTCATTGTAATGCATAAATACAATTTAAAACTTACTTTGTTATGGTGTTTGCAACATTTTGAGATGATGCAACCTTTAATACATGTCGAAAATTGTTACTTTTTTGAAAACATAGTTGCTTTATTTTATGTTGAGCAAGTGAGGAAAATATTTGGGTTTTGATTGTTTATTTACCCTAAAAAAATTAAGAATTTCATTATCACAGCTTACTTTCTTAATAACATCATGCATTGTCACAGCAGTAGCAAGATAACTAGTTATGGTTATGCATAAATAGGAACAGTGTTTTCTTCTGCTATAGAATACAATAGCAAATGCACCATTACAATGTTTCTATTCAATACCTTATGGTTTCAGACTAGGTGATTCTTAACTGTAGAGGAGTTTTTCCAATTGGCCCATGAAAATATCTACTGGATTAGGGAAGCAATCATTACTTGATAGCCTCGTTAAAGAAATTATGAAAAAATTAAAATTAAAAATTTTTTTTTTATATAACCGGTAAAGCTTAAACCCGGAGACATTGCAGCCTTTTTCTTCGATTCCTAAGAGACTAGGTTTATTGAAAGAAAGTTTTTTTATTACATGTTTCCCTATGAAAGACCCACTTATGCTAAATTCACACTAAAATATAAGTTCTGCGTCATGTCTCGTTTTACCATATATAGTAGTCGCTAAATGACATATAATCGTTTTCGGTTTGCCCCATGACTCTGTGGCAAATTTGGATCGAATCCGAACTCACCGCATATTTTGCATTACTGCATGCTGAAATTAGCATTTTTCAAATATTTAAAATTTGATATCAACAAAGAAATGTAAATGACATGCGGCGACATGCCACACCGCAAGGAACTGCGGTTTCAGTATGAATAAAGCTATTCAACAAATTTATTTGAATATATTTCATCAGCACTAAATGTTTAAATTTTGTACATACCAATGCAGTAGTTGCTGGACTTGTTATTTTACTTACTTATTACAAAAAATATACCCAGGTAGGTTAGTCAAATTAAGTATAACTGCATTTTGACAATCACCAAGAACTTGGCATGTAAACAGAGAAATTAAAACATTTAGCACATTTCATGTTTTATTCTTTTGCAAGTAAAAGTTTTAAAATGTCAAAAACACATCTTACATATGTTAAGAGGTAGCAACCGATGTCCAATCGTCTTTTTCTGTAACGATATAGGTATGGATGCTTTACCTTTAATTACAAAACCAGGATTGCATATGCAATACAAAATGGTAAAAGTAGTTCCGGGACAGAAAAAAGTTTCTATGTAGATATTATAAGCCAAGTATGTGATATATTATCTATATCACAAACTACTTTTAGTTTCTATGCAAAGTCCAAAGTCCACTAATGATGAGGTTTTTTTTAGCGGAAAGTGCACTCTTCTGTATATAATTTTTATAGCTAGCTAGCTTAACAAATATCCAATATGAATAGCCAACAATATGCATCTACTTCTTTGGCAAACAAAGGCAATACATGGCCAAGCACCCTGTTGTTGATAGCTTGCTAGCGCCAAGGAGCTGGAGTTTTTTGTCATTCTTCTTTTTTCAGTCATCAACCATATTTATTATTTAGCTATATACCTAGCTATATTCAAATATAAATATACAGACAGCCTTATTGCAGCTAAAATTCTACTTTACTGATCATGAGGAGAAAAAAAGCAAAACATTATAGCTGGCTAGCTGGCTAGCTGGATACAGTAAAACGTGACTCCAATCTAAATACTAAAACATGGCTTTATCCTAAATAACGAAAGTCATAAGCAATTATGCTGTGCGTTGCTAACATAGCTATGATTTTACTATCCAGTTAGTTGAGTATTCCTTTGCTTTGATACTTGTTAAAAGTACATAGACCATTTTGAATGTTTACATTTTCCGCGGTAAGCCCTTTCGGCTTTAACAATTGTGTGGCAGGCAAAAAGATGGGGGCGCTAGGTGAAGTGAGGTCCTTTTTAGTCTGTTTCTTCGCACAAAGGTATCATTATGACTTTATATGAATATATGTCAGTCAGAAGTTACCCATCTACACTCGATAATAGTTTAAAGCCTCAAAAATATTTCCGTAGAAAGAAATGGGCTGAAAAATACCTTTCTTCAGCAAGCTTCCGCATCTTTCTGCCTGCCACGCAGTTGTTAGAGCCAGAAGGGCTTACCGCGGAAAATGTAAACATTCAAAAAGGTCTATACAAACTCAGCTGTCTAGCTAGTCCAAAGTCCACTGCTCACAACTTTTTCACTTTTTTTTGCGATTACCTTTTTGAAAGTTCAAAGTTCGAATGTTTTTATATGTTTGCACTCATAATGGATAATGTATACTTTTTTAATTTAAAATCGCTATGGTAAATGTGTGCACGGTTATTTTGGGGTATGGGCTCTAGAAATATACAATTGTGGCATCTGACGTCATGTAAAACGTTATGACTTTGAACAAGTCAACTTATGTTGATTTCCTCCCTCGACACTTCGTGTTGTGTTATTTACACACCAAATCTTTTGTCAAGCCGACCTAGCACCAACTTTTTGTCCTTCATACGTTAACACATAAGCTAGTTCACAGTGCCAAACAAAAGAAAAGAAAAAATAATCACCTTTGAATAAGTAAATATTATGATATAGGTTGGAAGGTCTATATGACATTGTGCGTGTCATTATTATATTTAAACAAAGCGATATAAGCGGATCAAAATTCTGGTTCGCTTGTTCTCTAAAGAGAAATCAACTTTAAATAATCATATTCGAGAAAAGCCAACAAAAAGTTAAAAAATCATATCAAGAAGGGAAGAATGATCGTATTTTTTGCGCTACTCAGTGCAGTAGCTTGTCAACAGGTTTTACAACCGCCCTACTTCGATATAGCGAAGGGGAAAAATATCTCAGCAACAGCCACATGTGGAGAAGATTATACTCCAAGAAAAGACGACGAAAAAAATGAATTATATTGTACGTTGGCTGGAGTACCGGGAAAATTTGGACTTGGCGGATTAAGTTGTAGTTATTGTATTCCTGGTGACTTTGGATCAAGTATCGATGGAAAAGATTCGAAAGATCATAACATTCGAAATGCTAATGACGGTTCAAACAGATGGTGGCAATCTCCACCTTTGTCAAGAGGATTGAAATATCGAGAAGTCAACGTTACCATCGATCTTGGACAGGTAAAAAAGTAAAAAAATATGTTTTCCCGTCAAAGTAAATTGAATAGAAACTTTTCCTTCCCAGAACTTTTTTCGCGTCACACGCATTTCTTAGAAAGCGAAAAAAGAGCTCTTTTTGGGGACGACATTGTGGAAGCATATTTTAGTGATGGTGTTCTATAATAATTATCGTAGGAAAAGAGCTTCCATTTTAATTTGTTCCCATTCCCCCCAAAAATATTGAAATAATTTCAAACTAACAGATAATCTTGTCAACCGAATATGTTTTTCGAAAATTTAGTTTTTCGGCGGGAAATATGTTGGTGTGTGAAAAATCCTTTTCACGCACCATCATCACACCCAGCATCAGGAAAAATATAATCTTTAAATCGTTTCCAGGCTTTTGAAATTTTTGTCTCGTCCCAGTCCCTAGGTTGCTTTTTTATATAACTGGAAACGAATCACGAAAAGTTTGTCCGGGTCATGAACATCACTACAAAGTACTGTGCTTTTATAAGCTCGGCCCGCCGAAAGCAAACAAATTTATTTTACTTTGTATTGCTCAAAGTACATGGCAAAAAAAAATCGGCAACTTTGAAAATAATAGAGGCAGTCAATCGAGACAAAGTGTAAACAAAATGGCCATGTGTGTTTTTTATTAATTTGATGTAATTTTCGGATAGCGGTGTGTATTAATTATATCGTACATTTTCAGTCTTTCCATGTGGCCTATGTGATCGTGAAAGCAGCTAATTCACCAAGACCAGGAGTTTGGGCTTTGGAACGTTCTAATGATGGAGGAAAAACATATTCACCATGGCATTACTTTGCACCAAGTCCAGCAGAATGCAAGCAATATTTTGGTGTTGATTATTATTTGCCCATACGTCGAGATGACACAGTTTTGTGTTCAATAGAATATTCACAAATTCCACCGTTTCAAAATGGAGAGGTTGGTAGAATAGATATTTTCTTTTCAAATATATTTGACAGGATTTAAATGAAGGACCACAATAATAATCAAAGGACTTTATTCAAAAAATTCCTTTCTAAATAATATGTATAAATAGCCATTTCAAACTTTTGTATAAATTGGCAAGTTTTATATTGCTACTCTTGTCTTACGCATAACAAGAAGGTAGATTTACATTTCATTTTTATCTGACTTATTATTGTTTTTTTAGATTCACATATCACTTATAAATGGTCGTCCTAATGCTTCCAATTTCTTTAATAGTTCATCTCTTCAGGTATATAAATATATAGCAACAATTATTTTTTACATTCTTGTTCTATTTCTTTTTTTCAATATCAAAATACACGAGTCACAGTTTAAATTATTCATTGTTTAAATCTTGGAGGAAGAAAGACAGAAAGAAAACAGACAGAATAAAAAAGGCCATATTAAGGGAGATTTTAGAACTTTTCGTTAAAAAGACTTGGTTTAGCACCTCGTACTCTAATTCTTTTGAAATTAAGAACAATAGAAAATTCAATACATATAAAGCATACAGAAAATAATTGTTTCTTCTTCTGTCTTTCTTCCTTCAAGTTCAATAAATCTTTTTTCTAAGAAAAAAAGGAATTAAACTGCTATGAAATTAAAAGGCTCTCAAAAAAGTGAAATAAGTTTTAAGTAGTACCATATAAATTATTATGCCATGAGACTAATTATTTCTTCAAAAATGACAAATATTCATAATTCCAATGGTCAAAGCCTTATTAAATTCTCTCTGTTTTCTTATTGTATTCATTATTCTTATTTTTCTTGTGTATTCTAATAAGGGTTAAAACATAACTTTAAATTTGGCATGAAATTTTGGGGTGCAGGACAAACTGAAACTTTACAGTAATTTGTATTTTATATATAGAAATGGACAGAGGCTACAAACATTCGCTTGAGACTTCTTGACATTAAAACTTTGTTGACTGATTTACTGCCACTTTCCCTTGATGACCCATCTGTAACAAGAAGGGTAAGTTTCTGGTATTCTTGATTTTTATATGTATATATAACAAGATGTCACAAGTTCCTACACTGTGTGCCTCTTATGGATTTGAAATTTTGCACCTTCACATACAGACCTTTAGCAATATGTACTATAAAAATCTATTATGTATTTTTTGTTTACTTTTTTTATAATCTATGTTGTGTATTTTCCTAGTTTTACGAATATCACCTTATTTAAGAAAACAAATAAACATACTGTGACAGCTCAATTAATCCTCCCTTGGCAGACATTCCCCTTAAGCAACAATAACACGTACTAACAACAAGAATCTGAGAGAGGAAAATACATTGATATTTTATTATTGGGCTATTGTTGTGAGGAATGAATATACCTTTTTTAGTTAAGCTGTAAAACATTATGTGACCTTGATTGTTTTTTAATTGTGTAAAATTTTGAATTGCACAACATACACAAGATTATTAGTTCTAAATTATTTGAAGCCTGAGTCTATTCACACCTACAGTAGCAGCTTTCTGCACGAAAAGGTAATAAACCAAAAATTTCCAGATCAGATGTTGTTATAGGGCATTCTGTAATTTTTTTATACCCCTTCCAACCCTTGCTAGCATTGAAAATAGATGTTAAATCCAGAACGATGACAATGATTATAATAATGATGTACTTTGTTTAAATAAGTATATACTGTGATTGTTGAAATGCTTAATAAAAATAAGATAACAACTAACTTTAGAACACCCCACTCAGCGACAGAAGCAAAAAATGCGAAAATGGTGTATTAATACTGACATATAACCAACTCCTTTCTTTAAGAAAATTCCTTATTAATAAAATGAGATGTAAAATTTATATTTAGTACTACTACTCCATTAAAGATATCTCAATTGGTGGTCGTTGTCTGTGTAATGGTTTTGCAGATGAGTGTAAACCATCAAGTACAGTTGGAAAGTATGAGTGCAATTGTCAATACAATTCTGAGGGTCCAAGATGTGAGAGATGCAAAGATGGATATGTGCAAAAGAAATGGCGTCCAAGGACATTAAATGATAAATTTGAATGTGAAAGTAAGAATGAAATTTTTCTGTAATTTTCTGCACTACAAAATTGCATTAATTCATAGCTTATTGGATGTATTCTGCTATCTTTGCTGACTCTTCATTACGGTGCATGTACGAGTTTAAATTATCTCCTTTCAAATTTGAATATTTGAGAGAAAAGAGGAAAAAGCATTACCCAATTATTTGCTTACCAAAAGTGGTATATATATATTTACATGATTTAACTTATGATCTATATTATCTCCCTCTTCCTGTTTTTGGTGTGAAATGATAGATTTTTATTCCTAGACCTTTTTTATTTTTATTTTTACATTATTCTTTTGTGATAAATACGATAAGTCTCAAATCTTAATCTACAAATTAAACGTCATGACATCAATAACATGAATTTACCATCAATAGCTTAATTTAAAATAATGAAGCCATCTATAACTTTGAGGCCAAATAACTTGAAACGGGGTGATGACCTCAGTCAATTTTCACTGCGTGTGTAACTAGGGACAACCTGGGACCAAATTGGTTAAGTTTCTTAAAGCTGGGTCCCTGAATCCATTTCAGAGTGGAAGGCATGATGACGTCAGCAAAAATGTTTAAACCCCAATATATCTGTAACCATTTGTCAAAAGTACATGATCCTTTACATTTTCTTGATCAGCTCTATACAATAAAAACAACTGTGAAACACATTTTGAAAAAATTTTGTGTATGGACATCTCACAGGTGACAACATTAAAATTCATATGACTTATCTTTTTCATTGTCTTTTTGCCTAAGTGGATTTTTCCGCAGGCCTTATCTACTAGTAATTAAAATATTAAATTCACCTAATCAATTATCTTAAACCTATTACTTTTTTAGAATGCAACTGCCATGGACACAGTGATGAATGTGAATATAATGATGAAGTTGAACAAAGAAAACTAAGCTTGGACATTCATGGAGTTTATTCTGGTGGTGGTGTTTGTAAGAATTGTCAACATAACACTCATGGAATCAACTGTGAAAAATGCAAACCATTTTTCTATCGCCCTGCTGGAGTAAAAATCATTGACGAAAATGCTTGCCAAGGTATTGTTATTATAACATGACATAGGATTTACTTTGTGTGAAAATATTATTTGTTACAGATGCATTTTATTTAAATTTTTGTTTCAGCATGCAACTGTGATACTCGATTTTCAACTGGGTTGTGTGCAGAAGAAACTGGTCAATGTGAATGCAAACAAAACTTTATTGGAAGATATTGTGACAGATGTAACAAAGGCTTCCACTCTTTCCCAATTTGTAAACGTAAGTTCTCTTTTTGTACATAAAATATTAATTATAAACATAAAGGTCCTTGTTATTTATTATCAATGCTTTTTTATCTTAAGCTTGTGAATGTGATGTCAGTGGTTCTCAAGACGGTGAATGCATTCCTGATAGAGATCTTGGCTGCAGATGTAAGGAAGGATACACTGGATTTTTGTGTAATGAATGTCGCCCTGGTTATTTTGGCTTTCCTGACTGCAAACGTAAGTCTTCGCTCAGAATGTTGTTTTTTTGCAGGTTTATTTATTATTAATTACTTATTTAAAATTTTGTTCACATGTTTAAGTATAAAACAATCATTGCCAATGTATAGTTATTTATTGGTCTTTTCTTACTTTTTTTAAAAAGTAAGGATGTGTGTTTAAAAAAGCAAGAATGCGTGGGAAGGGAGTGCAGAAGGCCAGAAAACAAATGAGATACTGTTGTTGTAGTTTTTATTCACCATAATCAATAATCTACTGAAATATATTAGAAATAATTTTGTATTTTATAACTTCAGCTTGTGGGTGCGTAACACGATCTGGAGCAATTGATAACAATTGCAACAGAGCTGACGGAAAATGTAGATGCAAGAATGGGTATGATGGACGACAATGCCAAGAGTGCAGTGACGGACATTTCAATTTCCCAGTGTGCAAAGGTTTGTGCTACATTGGTGTTCCCAAAAGAGTACCATATGACTTAAATTGTATCTTATTAAACGCTACATTTTAGATTGTGGCTGTGATCCAAGAAAAACTGTTGACTCAATTTGTGAAAAGAAATCTGGAGTTTGTCAATGTAAAATCAACTTTGAAGGAGCAAACTGTGAAAGATGTGCACCTGGATTTTATGACTACCCAATATGTCATGGTACGTATAACCATTTTTGTTCATTCTGCTTGCAACATAGAAGTTCTGATTCTAATTTTTTGTTAAAATGTTTTTCTCTTCGAATTGCAACTATTGGAAAGAAAAACGCAAATTTCTTTATTTTTAAAGTAGCTTTCTAACCACAAAGTTGAAGCATTTGTCAACATAACTTGCAAATGCATGATATTTATATTTTTATTTTATCATGCAGGGCCAAAATTATGACAATATAGCTTTGATACCTGAAGAAAGAAATTGTTTAACATATTTTTTTTTATTCTTATACCCATAATAAAAAAAGTGTCAAAAGTTACTTTTTTGCTGTTGTTAGCATTTATTTTTATTAGTTTTTGAAACACAGTAAAGGCAAAGGACTACCTGAACAATTACTTCCTTTTTAAGTTTATTTTTAGGAAGCCAGTAAGCTTTTAACATCAATTTATGTTATGTTGTTGCAAAAGACAAGACACAAAATAATGCCCAGCTATATCTTTAAACAGAATGCAATTGCCAAAAGGGGAAGAATTTTAACTGGTATACATATCATTTTTATATACCTCTTTTTAGCATGTGACTGTTCATCTGGAGGCTCTTTTTCACAGAATTGTGATGTTAACAGTGGACAATGCCCATGTCGTCCAAATTACGATGGCTTTAAATGCCAACGCTGTAAATCTGGCTATTATGGTTATCCACAATGTACATCATGTGAATGTAATAATCAAGGATCTCGTTCTCCTGACTGCAATTCTGAAGATGGTCAATGCAGGTGTGCGTATCCTTATGTTGGTAAACACTGTGATCGTTGTCAACCTGGTTTCTATGGATTTCCAAATTGTAAACAATGTAATTGTAATCCAGCTGGAACTGAAACGCAACCTGGTGGCAACCTTGGTGATTGCAGCTCCAACAATAATGTGAGGATGATAAGATTTGTTATTTTTATCTGAATGTTTTAATGAGTAATAATTCTGACATTGGCTTTCTGTTCTAATTATTCTCCTAATTTTTTTGAATGCATGCATCCTACTTGCATCCTTGTATTCCTTTTATTTCTAGTGTGATTATCTTTTTTTTGTATAAATAATTTACAATTTATTTCATAGAGTTCAGCATTTTGCATTTGCCATTTATAAAATGCCTATTTTGCATGTGGTTTGTGTGTGTGCTTTCATACACTTAAAGGGTAGTAACAACAACACTTTTTATTCTTAAAGGGACAATGTGTGTGCAAACGCAATGTGAAGGGTTTGGAATGTTCAGCATGTAAAGCTGGTTATTACAACTTAAAAGAATCAAATCCTGATGGATGTTCAGGTATAACTAGTCAGGAGTTAAACCATTTACATTGGAAATATTTATGTACTGTTGCCTGTCCATAAACTTAGGATTCCATTTTCAGGTTGTGGGTGTGAACGAAGTGGTTCTATAAATGGTTTGCTATCATGCTCAGAAGGTGGACAATGTAAATGTCGCGAGTTTGTGAAAGGATCAAAGTGTAAAGAATGTGAAGATGGATATTTTGGTTTAAAGGATTCAAACTTGTTTGGTTGTTCCGGTTTGTGACGATATTTTTTCATCAAACCTTTTTGGCTTGAGTTATTTTTCAGCTTTCATTGCTTAATTGCTTGACATTTCAGGATGTGATTGTGATAACGGTGGTTCTAAAGATGGTGTTTGTTCTAAATCTGATGGACAGTGCAAATGCCGACCAAACATTACTGGCAGAAAATGTAACAGGTAAAACTACCATTTAAAGAATCTGTTTTAAGAATTCGAAACAATTTAGTGATTTACTCTCTTTATAAATTATTGACAATAGCGCAAATTGCAAGTTTTACTTCCCAACCTTACATCACATTCAAGCTGAAATGGAAGATGGCGTCACACCTGATGGTGATGCAATTCGATTTGATTATCAAGAGCATAAATTTCCTGGATACACATGGAAAGGTTTTGTATTGCTTAATGACATCCAGGTATGCATTTTTCTTGTGCTTATGTGAGCATCCTTATCTGAGTCTTTTGTCATTAAGTTTGGTTTGCTGAAAGACTGTCATGTGGCTGAATACCTTTATAGTCGGAGCTTTAATTTAACACACAATGCTCATAATTATAAAAAACCTCAATTAAATATATTTATTAGCCGCGTAAATTTACAAAATTTTAATTCACATGTTATTCATGCTTTAGCCAACTGTTATTGCAACTATCAATGTACCAAAGAAGTCCAAATATCAAATTATGTTAAAGTATGTCTTGGATCAAATCCCTCCTGCCAGAGCACAACTCTCTGTGTATAAAGAGACACCAGGTAAAATTTTGGTTTTGAATATGTAATCAAAACCATAGTGTTTTATTTTTTTATAAGATGTTTGAAAGTGTGTACTGGCAATCTTATTTTCATTTCCCATTCTTCTTTTTTTTCCAATTTTGGATGGAAAGGTGAATTTATTACATCCAATTGCATTTACACATTTGCACTTGCTTTATAAACACTTATTTTTAGAACAAAGTCGTCTAATGGGATTAGCAGAATTTGCATCAACACAGAAAGGAAGAGGATTCACAAGCGCATATACCACAGTGAAGGAGTCTAATGGAAAAATTTTATACTTTCCATTAACATCAGGCTCTTGGAAAGTCAAACTTCAAGTTACAGATTCCACAGTTTATGTGGTTAGTTTTATCTTATTGTTAAAGTCAACCAGTCGTTGTGTCACAATGGGAGTTTTTCCTAATTATGCCTAAAAGATAAAACATAAATAAACAGATAAAGCAGTTAACAGGGACTTACTTCCTTGCATGTGTCTGACAACAAAATGACATGGTAAACACTTAGATAAAATGTAAAATCCAAGTTAAGTTTGTGTACCTAAAATTTTACTAATACTGAATCATTTAAATAATTTTTATTCTATAACGAGTCTATTTATACATCCTAGGATCATATCATAGTGTTACCTCAAGAATATTCAGATGCTAATGAACTAAAGAAGTCTGTTCAAACACCTTGTGAAGTTAATAAACAAGAAAAGTTTTGCACTCTGTACCAATACGTAACACTTGACGATTTTACGAAAGTTGAAGCAGAGAATCCTGGAAACACAAGACAACGCAACCCTTTGCCATCTCTTTTTAACAATACTGCTATCCTATCAAAATTAGATTACAAAGCTATGGTACTGCTAACACCTGAAACTGTAAGAAGTGTTCAATTTTTAAATTTTAAATGTTTATTCAACATGGAATAAAATCAAACAAACATATTAATTTAAGCAATTGTTTTGCAGTTTAGATGCAGCTTTGTTTTCATTTTATAGATAAATAAAAAAAATTATCATGGCATGGAGCATTCACAAATATATGCAGACTGCATGTCCTTATGCATTTTATATTCCTAATTTAGAAACAACTTGATATATTGGTTTCTGTACCGAAGCCAGGAAAATATGTTGCTGTGATCCAGTATTATCACGATTCAAGTGTGACCAAGTATCTTGATGTTTATATCAGGAGCAGAGTTCAAATTCAAAAAGGAAGGGCATGGCTGTCTAAATGCAGGTAATACATGAAACAAACTGTTTTCTATTTCATTCCTGTGTTTGATTGAAATTTGTAAAATTATTTCATCTTTCGCCAATAAACCATTGTACTGTGAAATGCCTACAAACCGATTTTTCATGGGTTAAAATAGCTAGTGATATAAGAATTATTGAACGTTTTAAATAAAACTCTTTAAATTGTTATCCAATAACGATTTAGAAAGAGAGTTCAATTTTACGGTTTTAAAGACAATAAAACAACTTCCCATTTTTTCTAGATATTCCTTCGGTTGTCGTCAAGCTGTTTTAGAGCCTAACTTTCATGGTGTTGTCACATTTGATTTACAAACTACAAGAAAATATCTAATGACTATGATTGCTCGACAAGGTGCAACTGTGGGTTTGGTGAGTAATTTATTATTTTATTCAATGCATTTAAATTAAGATACAGGGTTGTCACACCTTAAAATTTCATTAAAACTTCTGAAATGTCCTCTAAAAGTGGATTTTTTAGCAAGTTTCTCCTCAAATCTCCTCAATTTACTTTTATAACTTGTTGCATGTTTTACCTCCAAAACACATAGAAATGCTACATCTGTACAAAAATAATTTGTTCTTCACTCTGGTATCAACTTTAAAATTTCCTCAATTATTTTATTTGTTTTGAAAAAATATAAAAATCTCAAAAAAATGTACTAATTTATGAAAGTACAGTCATCTTCTCAAGGTCAAAATTTCTCATTAAAAGTCCTTAAATTGTGTCAAATAAACTTAATCGCTATATTTTTTATCCTTGCTACAATGAATCATTGATTATATAGCATGATTTTTGAATGTAAACGTTGATTCTTGGCTTAATCTTTCCTTGCAGGACTCTGTTGTGCTAATTCCCTACGAGAAGTGGAGCATGGATTATGTTACTCCCAAGCTATACTGCACCACTAAGGATGGTAAATGCACAACAAATGAATACACATTCCCAAAGGATGGAAAGGTTATAAGATCAGATGAGGAATCTAATGATCCTGTACCAAGCTATGTCTTGGACCCTAACATAAAGGTTACATACTTGAGACCTGGAGCTAATACTATTGATATGGCTAGTAAGTTATTGTTTGATATTTTGTTTGGGTTACGGAAGTAGTAATAGAAGTAAACAAGTCGTAATATTTTGCGAGAATTAAATTTATACTGTTTTTTAAGAACTTAAGAAGACATAAAATAAAGACTGCTGAAGTTGAAATTCCCATTTATATTAAGTGCAGTTAGGTAAATCGGGAGAAAAGAATTGGTGTAAATCGTTTTTCAAAAAGGAAAAAAAAAGGTCAAATTTTACAAGAATTAATTTTGCTTTAAGCGAGTTTTCCAGTATTTTTGTGGGAATTATTTTTCGTAAATTGATAAAAACTTCTGCAATTCGTAAAAATTAATCCCTGCAAATATTAATTCCCTTGAGGTAATATACACTGCGCATGCTGTGTTAATGAGATACTTATCTGTGCGATACAATAACCATTTTAGATATTGCTGCTGGAAGATACCATATCCTCATCCATTACTATCAACCTAACCATCCATCTTTTACCTCCAGAGCTACCCTATATTCAGGCTCAGGTTCCGGTCTTCCAGGAAATTTACATTTTCCATATTGCCCTAACCCAAATGGATGTAGAGGAAAGGTAAAGGGATCTTATGGCAGCGATGCATATGTTTTTGAAAGTGGTACAGCAAGATTCCGAGTTGATATGCCAGTGGAAAGAGATGCTTGGATTGTAAGTACTCTTTTGATTTTTGATAAAATTGGTTTCGTTTTAAGAGATCGCTTAACCCAATGATTGTAATTTATTTTTAGGAATACATTTTAATAGTACCAGAAACCTCAGCTGGCTTATTATCTTCCAACTTATATAAAGCAAAACCGCTACAACTGTCAAAGGACTTCCAGCAGCAGTGTGGTTTGGATGATTATTATGTCAAACCTGATGCAACAGGTTTCTGTCGTGACAGTGTCTTTAGCTTAACAACAGCGTTTAATGATGGTGCATTACCATGTAATTGTAACTCAGAAGGTTCTATTTCAACTGCATGTGAATGCACAAAATTTGGAGGTCAATGTCCATGTAAGGAAAACGTGATTGGAAGAACATGTTCCAGATGTAAAATTGGTTATTATGGCTTTCCGAACTGCAAACGTAGGAATTTTTAACTTTTGAAGATATTTAGCAACGTAAAGTGTCTAAAGCGGGTGATACACGGTCCATTCGCGAAATTCGAAAGTTCGAAAGTGGCAGACGATACATGATCCATATTTTTATGTACACAATCAAATTTGATTATGTATTACCCAGTTGTTTTTTATCCAACTGGTCAGTTTAGAATTTCATTTTAGAGAGTGAGTTTCGTTTCATCTTTTAAAGCAAATTTGAAGAAACCAATTGGTCAACGTTTCTTTTGACAAATCTGAAAAGATATTTCTCCATTTTAAATTCTTGAATTCGACAAATTGGATTCAACGTGATCGCCATCTTTCTCTAGAAATGTTTCTAAAATTTAATCTGTTGTATGTTTCTAACATATAAAATAGGTTACATTTTTTTTGCTGTGAGACAAAACTCGTTTACCATTATCCTTTTCCAAATGCTATGATTTACATTACATTATTACTTTTTAGCTTGCAATTGCTCCAATTGTGACGATATTACGGGTCGTTGCACCTGTCCACCAGGAGTTGTTGGTGAAAAATGTGATCAATGCAAGCCAGGCACATTCGGGTATGATCCTGTTATTGGGTGTCAGCCTTGTAATTGTGATAAGCAAGGAACTGGTATGGATGACGCTGTTTGCAATGTCATTACTGGTAAATGTCCTTGTAAAGAAAACTTTGGATCTCGAAAATGTTCATCTTGTGCTCCTGGCTATTATAACTATCCAATATGCAAGAAATGTGAATGTTTCCAAGGTGGAGTGACTGATGAAAAATGCAATGGTAAAACTGGCCAATGTTTTTGTCAGGTATGATTCTAGATTACACAATTCTTTTATAAGATCATTGCAAGTCTACCATTTCTTCCTTCATCTTATAATCTACACAATTATTTTAAAATAGTGACAAAATCAAAAAGTGTCGAGGTTGAAAGCTAGGGAAAGAAAATTTTATTCTTTTATTTTGAAATTTCACGTCTCACAACCTTTTCTAATTTCTTTTTTTTTACTTTACAATTATGTCTTAAATCATTTCAATTATGTCTAAGTATATGTTTTATCAAGAAAGTTTTACTTACTCATTAGAAAAACACAAGAGCAATCTCAAAATGTTAATAAAAGTTTTTTATTTTTAAGTAAAAAAAGCAAGCAATCTTCGAAAGAACTAGTTAAAGGATAATTTTCAATAACACAATTAATCTTGACGGATGGTTTAAAAATAATTGATTTGATGGAAACATGCATTTTTACTAAAAAATAGGATTCCGGTGCAAGCAAACAAAGTTAAACTTCTTGCTTTACTACTGCTCCTCCAACATCACTGTTTATCTTAACTTGTTTTCCAACAATATTGACAGCTTATGGTTTGCTTTGCCTTGTAGAAAAATGTTGTTGGAGCTCAGTGTAATGAATGTCCTGGAGGATTCTTTAAAACAGAGGATCCGAAAAGCAAGGAGTTGTGTACAAAATGCTGGTGTCAAGGCAGATCAACAACTTGCAAAGAAGCTAAGCTATACAGGTGTGTTTTTTAGGGTTGATTTATAAAAAAAGGGGGGGGTTAGTCAGGAGTTCTTGGTGCAACCGATCTGATTTTAAGAGCATTATGTACCTTTTTCCATGTCTGGTAAATGTAATAAAACAACAGCGCGAGTCCCCAGTATATTATAACTATCCCAGTTTGATAATATTTTATCAAAGTAAACAGAAAAAATGAAAGAAAACTTTTAGTGAAGTGTTATTTTAAAAAGATTGGTGTAAAATTTCATTTACCCTGCAAAATTGTTTATGTTACTCTAATGCTTTACTGTATTTATAGCTTTATTGTATCTTTTATATATTCTTAGAGCTGCCATCGTCACTGCAACAGCTGGCTGGAAAGTGTCTCTGCCAAATACGCCTGTAAAAAAAGTTAGTCCTGCAAAATTTGCAGTTGATTTGACTAATCATGACTTTAATCCACAGATAGATTCAAAGAGTCCAAACATCATCTACTGGATTGCACCAGAAGAATTTTTGGGTGATCAAGTAAGCAGTCTTCACTTGTTGCTATGTTGTTTTGTTTTGTTTGCTTACACATATTTGGGATTTGTTATTGTTTTGTTGTTTTTTATAGTCTGCCTCTTATGGTGGAGAATTGTACTATTATTTTGAGTACACAACCAAAAGCGGTGAAACGCAGCCACTTGATGAAATTCCAGATGTATTTATAAAGGTATAGTTTTCCTATTTTTATCATTAAATGCTTTTAACAACTAACTAACCTGCACAAAACTTTTAATTCTTATTTATATTTTTAACAGGGTTCTAAGAATTTAATTAAATCTAACAAAGAAGTATCCAGATCACCTGGGGTTGTACGTAGATTCAGCGTTAGATTGCATCAGGTATGTATTGTTAACATGAAGTAAGATGAATATGTCTGGTGGAAGAAAATATATTGTGATTTTTTACACGTTAACACAATCAGAAAATTAAGTTATTTCTTTGAATAGGGTATCATTTTTCTAGCCACTTGGTTTTTGATAAATGAAATATTCTGATTAAGGATTTTCTCCCTTTAAATGAAATTGTCTGCTGTGTATGGCATTTGCATTGTTTTTCTTTGTAAATCATCTATTTTTTGCAGTAATTTTCTTAAACAATGTTGCCAATTTATTGTCATGCCAGAGTTTGTGGTTATGTGCAGTAAACATGTATATTTTATATGAGTTAATTGTGGTCGAACCAATGTTCTTTATATATGTACATGCAAAGAACTAATATATATATTTATATCTATTCTTTCATCTTTGTAACACTTTAGAATGATTGGTCACTGGAGGATGGATCTTCTGTAACGCGTGAGCAAATGTTATCTGTTCTCTCAAGAGTTGAAAGTCTCCAAATTCGTGCAACACATGACGCCAACGCTGGTACCTCAACTTTATGGAACATCACAATGGACGCAGCAGTACCAAAAGGATCAGAATTAATATATGGAATTGAAAACTGTACTTGTCCAAGTGGCTATGCTGGACCTTCATGCTCGCAATGTGCTATTGGTTATACAAGACAAAAGGATGGAAACTGTGGTAAATGTGAATGTATGGGTAAAAGCAATGTTTGTGATACTGAAACTGGAGCTTGCTATAATTGCACTGGCAACACACATGGTGAGAGAAATTGTTTCCATTGAATTTGTAACAATAAAAAATAGTGTAGTTTAGTTTAAACCGATTTGTGCTTTCACGTGCTTGTTTTACCATTGATTGTGATGTTTTGGTACAAGTCCGCACCCTAGGCGGTCATAACCAAAATATCATTGTTTAAGATTTCAAATAAAATTTACATGTGCATAGAAAAGTTTTTAAAACATTTGAAATTTATAATTTAGGTGATCGTTGTGAAAAATGTAAACCTGGTTTCTATGGTGATAAATGTAAACCGTGTGAATGTCCAGGCACGAAACCAGGTAACAATTTTGCTGACTCATGTGGTCTTGACGTTGTGTCTAATCAGTTAGTATGTCAATGCAAGAAAGGATATGCAGGACTCAAATGTGAAAGATGTGCGGACGGTCATTATGGTCAACCCAACGTAACTGGTGGTAGTTGTAAACCTTGCTCATGCAATGACAACATTAATACAAATCTAACAGGTAAGATAAATTTTTAGATAAAACTTTTTATATCTACGGTAGTAAAACTGTGATAGTTATTGTTAGCACTTTTCCTTTGTTAGGTAATTGTGATTCTGTCACTGGAGAGTGTTTCAAATGTATTAAAAACACAGTGGGAGAACAATGTGAGAAATGTAAACCTGGTTATTATGGAGATGCAATCATAAAGAAGAATTGCGAGGATTGTCAATGTAGTCTTTGTGGATCTGATGAAACTCCTTGTAACCGTACTAATGGTCATTGTTATTGCAAGAAAAATGTTGAAGGTGACCAATGTGAGCGTTGCAAGGTAAAAATGTGGGCTCTGTTTTTGTTGTTGTTGTCGTTGTCGTTGTCGTTGTTTGTGGTAAAGCTGTGATGAAAAATATAGTATTTTAATTTCTGTAAGTGATAACAATCTAGATTAACTTTCTAAAGCATATATACATTTAACTTCAGCCAAACACATGGAACTTTAATGCTTGTCAAGGATGTGAAGATTGCAGTTGTGGTGCTGCTTCAGAAAGTCAACAATGTGATTTGAAAACAGGACGGTGCAAATGCTTAAAGACTGTTATGGGAAAGAAATGTGATTGGTGCGAATTAGGGTTTTTCAATTACTCATCAAAGGGATGCCAAAGTAAGGATATTTTATTTATTTATTTGTCTGAAGAACTCATTCAGACATTTGAATTGATGTGAAGAAGATTATTCAAGCTGGCATTCAGATAGTGCAATTTCTGACCACATAAATTAATTTTTAGACATTGCATGCAGGCGCAACAGAATGTTGTTTCATGGTTTACTAATTTCTTTCATTTACAGAATGCGATTGTGGAGGAAAATTCTGTGATGTAAAAACTGGAAGCTGCGATTGTGGAATATTGGGAGAGAAATGTACACTATGTCCACGTGGTTATATTATTGAGAATCGAAAGTGTGTCGAATGTGATAATTGTGTTCAAAATATTCTAAAGCGTGTTGATCGTTTGATTCATAATGTGACAGAAATAGAGATTACGGTTATTCCAGGATCGATCAGCAATTCTTCTTTGGGTGATATCAATTCTACTTTAATCAGGTAGGCTACAATCTGTACTGAAACAAATGATGTGTTAGATTGAAAATCCATTTTGATTTGCTGTAAGCAAATTTTTTCTGTGTTTTTGCTTAGAATTAGAATCTAAATTATATTGCACAAATGTCTATGTAGAAAGGCCTTCCTACTTTACGGGCTTGCAGAATTTTAGTAGTATATTCTAAATATTTTTTAAAAGCTGATAATGCCATAATGTAATTGGAATTACATTCTAAATATTTTATTGGGTGAAGGAAAATAATTATGTGAAGGGAAGGGGCAAATATAAATAAAATAAAGGTTGCAGAATAATCCCATATTTTTTAAAATGTTCCTTGTTTACAAAATCTTTTAAAGAGTATTCAATATTCATTAATTCTAAGAAGGACGCATTGTGAAAAAAACTTTGATAGGAAGTCAAAACACGAAAGTTGCTTACGATACAATATGAGATACTTTTATATATTTTATTTTGTCACCAGATTAACAAAAAAAGCCAAAAAATACGAAGATGATCTGGAAGTTTATAGAAAAGCTATTGGGTTTGGCAAATACAGAGGAGCAGATGGAGACATGGGTTTCAACGATGTAGAATCATTCAGAGGTTGTGAGTTTTCAGCATTACCTGAAGTCGTGAAGACAACTGTTGTAAGTAATGTAACCTCCAAAGTATCGACAACAACGTCTGCAGTAGCGCCAAGTACCACGCCAGTATCAATGGGTAAGGACACAACAACGAATGTTCTTCAAGAAACCACAACACCATTCTATGAAACGGCATCAACCACATCAGAAGTAAGTTCCACTGAGTCAGCCACGCAGGAGACAACAACCGATTCGAATGAGCAGACTACAACAGAAGCTGTGTTTGGCCCGCTGCAAGTCGAAACAACAAAGGCTACACTTCTACGTAAGAAAAGGGGAGGTGCTATTTCAGCAACTGGTAAGTTGGCTATACTTGTTAAGTGTATGTATTATAAATATGAAAATTATTTTGTATTTTTGAAATAAATGTTTTACCTATGGTTGTTTTACCTATGGTATGCCTTCATTCTTAAACTGTTTCTGTTCCTTAACTTTTTATTATTTTCGTCTTTCAAAAGTCCCGCAATATCTGATCTGGAAAATAGTATATGAAAAATACATGGTAATTGCAGTGGTCCTTTCCCCTTTGTTGCTAAGTAAACTTGTGATCATCTTATTTTCAGATTACTGTCCTGCTTCGCTGTCTACTGTTTTGGATAAAACCGACGACAAGTTTGACGTAATTGAAGTAAAGGTGACAAAACTAGAAGAGGACGCCTATGAGGCTGTACAAAATGCAACCAAAACTAAGGAAAGAGCCGAGGAGCTGTTAAAATCAATCAAAGACTTTATGGATGAATTTAATGGTAGCTGTAACATATTTAATACTTGGTGTAGTTGGATTTGTTTCTCTTTCGATCTGAAAATCGAATGGCAACAATGACTAGTTTTGTCATATAGCTGTTTTTAATTTCATATTTGCCATGTTTTAGAAATCATGTCTTTTGCAAACAAGACCCTTGGTGGAATTAAAGGCGTTGGCACTGATACGAATGCATCTCTCGTTGAAGCTGAAAAAATCTTGAAAGAATTACAAGAAAGAAACTTTACAACTGTAATGGCTAATGCTACTGAAGAAAAAGAACTTGCATTGAATGTTTCAGCTGTCTCTAAAGAGATGCTAAAACAAGCTAAACACGTTGAAGAAAAAGCTAGTCAGTTTAATAACACTTTCAAAGACTTAGTACAAGCCTTTAGGAATTTGAAAGCAGCTAGCAGAATGACGAAGGCAAATGCAGACAATGCAAGTGATGTTGTTGACATGGCAAAGACAATCGAATATAAGGTAAGTTTGATTTTAACTTTTATTTTGTTGACGTTTCTGTCGAGCATTTGTTATTTTTTATATTTTTTCTTCTCTACAGTCACTGATAGATGAAGCTGAAAGAATAAGCCAAAAAAATAAACTGACCTTAGACGAGGCTGGAAACATTTTTATGATGGCTAAAGAAGCCTTTAACATAGGTGAAAAGGCTTATAATGTAAGTTTTGATTATTGGTTTTTGTTCTTTTACATTTCGTTTGTTTTCCTAGGTAAAGTATTGTCACTTTGTGTTAAATTTCTTTCCAGTTGTTAAACAATAAAACTGGACCATTGGCTGATCTGATGGTGGAATTGCGAGAATATGTCGCTAGCTTAAGAAGAGATTTGAAGATGGCTGAAAAGTCAGTCAATGATTCTGTTGTTCACGCGAAAAATCTTCGTGATCTTGCAGAACAATTAAAAAAGCTTCTCCAAGACACTAAAAAGTTTGCAGAGGCTGCGATCCGTGCAGCTAAAGTTTACAGTGAAATTGTAGATGCGATATACGAGGCGCTTGCAGCAGCTAAAATGGCCAAAAATACTTCTATTGAAGCTGATCTAATGGTATGTCTCAAACGATTAATGATTTTAACATTGGCTTAGCATCTTGAACAGGGTACATTTTTATAATTATATATTCTTTAAGGCAACTGATGTTAAAATAGACGCAGGCATAAGAAAATCAAAAAGCAAAGAAGTAAATACCAAGGCTGACGAGCTTGCCAAGGATGTCGAAGAAAGTCTGAAGTTCTCCTTGAAAGGGGTTAAAAAACGAGCTGGGGAACTAAGAAAAATGCGTGAGATTATTCAAGGACGTATTGGTCAAGTGAATGACGGTCTGCTAAAATTTGACAAGGAAAAGGAAGTTGGTAAGTGCATGTCAGCTTTAAATCTAGTATGCAGCAAAACACATGATACTGATGATACCTTACTAAAATAGTTGCTGCAAAGTCAACCAAAGAAACGAAATTACCTTACCTTTATCTCTTTGTCCTCTGAATTTTATCTGATTCGAACGATGCTAGCTCTGAAGTTTGATATATCAACATTCTATAATGATGCAACTCTATAATAAACACTTTTTTATTCTGAAAGTGTGTTATTGAAGAATTCTAATGATATTCTAAACCGGGGTTAACCTGTAGGTTTTGCGTTTCTTGCTACGTTCACTAATCATACATATTTTCTGTTGCTGTTAGGTGATAAAGCGAATAATGTTTCGGCTAAAGCAGGAGAAGCTTTAGATGGTGCAAAAGCTGGCCAGGATGTGGTCCAAAATGTGAAGGTTTGTTTTAACTTACTTACATGCTATTGAACTTCTTATCTTGTTTTTCCTTGTTTGTTGCCTAAGACCGTTCCTTAAGTGAATAATCATTTAATTTCACAGGAACAACTGGACGAGGACAGAAAAATAATTGAAGATCTGAAGAATGACATTTCAAATTTAAATGATCTGATCAAAAAAGTGGCAGACAATGTTACGGAAATTGAAGAAACCATCCCAAGTTTAAATGCTACCATCCAAGAGGTCAACCAACAGCACGATGCTATTGAAGAGATACTGAAAAACAATATCACCAACAATATTGACTATGTCAAATACTTGATAGACAATGCACGTTTTATTTCCGACAACCTACCATTAACAATGCACATTAATAAATCCACAGAGCTGATCTTGCCTACCCCCAAAGAAGCATTGGGTCCGTCTATTACCAATGAACTATCTATAGTATTTGCTACCAACGATAGTGGCCCTCTGTTGTTTCTTGGGAACAGTGATGGTTCCAGCAGAAGAAGACGAGCTACTAGCAACGATAATGATGACTTTTTATCGTTGGAAGTGTTGAATCATAATGTTGTGTTCAGAGTAAAATTGAGCACCGGTCCTGTGATTGAGTTAGTGAATCCACATTACATCAAGTATTCACCTAAACTCCAAGATTATTACAGAGTTGTTGCTACAAGGTAGAAACATGCTGTATTTGTTTGTATGGGACAAATTATCGTAAAAATGAGGATAAAAAAATTAATTTTAAGCTTCACTGGCTTTATTTTACAAATATTTACTATTTAATTGTTGAAGGCAAATCTGACGCTGTTTTGTCACATTGCGAAAATTAACGTCGTTTTATAAAGAAGTTTTATAAGATCCCTGTCAATCTATCAATTTATTTTTTCAATTTTTTCAATATTTTTGCGAATTAACAGTTGAAAGTACATATCATCTCAGTTGAGAATAGTGTATAGCTCTGCATATGATGCGGGTGGATTTTGTATCAACAAATAGTATTGCTTTTTTAAAGGAATGTATTCATTTCAGTGCGTCCTAACGCTTTTGAACTTGTTTTTTATTTTGGGTTGCTTTTTTATAATTTTAGTAGGTTTGAGGAGATTGAAACCGTTAGAAGGGGAAAATTATGTGATAATGCTTTTTGTGATCCGAACCATTTTTTCTTGTGCGTTTAGAACATTTGGATTTTTGAGCCTCAAGGTTTCCGTTTTTGATGATCGAGCTAATGAAGTGAATGCGACATTGGTATCAAAAAATACAACAATAGTATCGCCATTGTTGAACCTTGACAATGATACTAAGTTGTATGTTGGAACTATGCCTGTGGGAAAGCCTTTGCCAGCTTCAGCGTTTAAGTCGGGAAGAAGTTTTAATGGAGCTTTAGATGATTTGAGATTTAATGGAAAGGCTATTGGGCTATGGAATTGGAAAGTGAGTGAAACATATTGGTTATTTCTGCGCAATGTTATTGCTTGTTTTTCTTTCTTAATTTTTACATGAAGTTTAAGCACAATAAGAAATTACATTTATCTGTAGCTTTTTGATAGTAAAATTACATTGGTTTTTGAGCTTAATAGCTAGAGTGCCTTATTAAGTTGCAGGTGGTGGCAGGTTCGGTCACCACCTACAGTCCTCGTCCAGATGGCAACAAAGTCCGACTTTTCTGTACCTCTAACACTCTAGAAACTTTTTGGGTTCCTCCTGGAAACAAAAGACAGAACATATCACTCATCTATTTTTGTTTTATTTTTACTATCTAAAGGAAGCCAAGAATATTGACGGTGAAGTTAGGAAAACAAGACCTTCCAGTACTGGTAGCTACTGCTTTAACGGCGACGGCTACGTAAAGATCCAACCAGACAACTCTATGCAGGTCGATCGCATATCCATCAGGTTCGCTACCATAGCACCTAATGGTTTGTTATTCTTCGGTGTATCCAGACCTCGTATCATCAATGGCATCGCTGAGCAAGAACCGACTATATTTTATGCGCTTGAAATGGAAAAGGGCTATTTGGTGAGTAAATTCGACTTTGGGAATGGCTACGAGCGTCGCGTGCATGATAAAAATCAATTGCCGGTAGATGATGGTAAATTGCACAGTTTCAGAAATAAAGCTAAATTGAAGGACATAGCGAAAAATAAAAAGGGTTTTATGAGATTCGGTATTGATGTTGAGAAGGTTAACAAGGATAATTATCAATTGATGATCAGCTTCGAGGAGAAAAATACCTACGTAATCAATGAAGTTTACCTTGGTGGAGTGCCGAAAAGAGCAGAACTACCTCACGAGTATGTTTTATTTTTTAGTTGCTGCAAAAAAACGCAATATTCTTCCTGATTTCTGTCTATAGAATTTAAATATTCCAGAGACCTGAAAACATGAAATACTAATTTTTTGGTCCTGAAAAAAAATAACTCTGGAGACGTTTCTTTCCACCGAAAATGTTTTTTTCATCGAGAATGTGTATATTATTTCGGGATTGTAATCAATTTTGTTAATGTTTGCACAATCTTGCACAACTATGTTTGTCATTCAAAGATTTCAATATCTGTAAAAGTTTGTTTTGCTGAATTACTGTCAAATAACATTGTGCTAGCCTAGAAACAGGTGTTGCTATTCAAGTAGTGTATCAAGGATGAGTTGAAAAAGACGCATGTGGCTAACACACTAATATATATTTTAGTGACATCACAACACAAGGTTTTATAGGATGCATTGCTAATGTTACCGTACGTAAACTTACCGATCCAAATAATATAAAGGAGGGAAACAATTTCAACGATGACTTCAAACTACCGGTAATATATATGTTACATCCATTTCTGATTTACTACAATGACACAAAAAACACTCGGCCATTTTAAAATGTATGTGTTTCTATTGAACAGATTGGTCACACTGCATCATTTCCCTTGCCTTCGTCCTACCTTGACGTTTCTGCGTGTAACTTGGAACCAGGAGCAACTTTCGGGTTTGCTTTCCAAACTTACCAAAAGGATGGCGTCTTAGTCCATGCAACTGGCAAGGTAACGTTTGTTTTTAAAGAAAACTCTAAATTAATGTATGTTCTAACAAGTAAAGGTATTGATTTATTTATTAGGATTCTGTTTTGGATATGATGTTAATTGATGGTCAACTTAAAGTGGAAGTTGTCGTCAGCGGATCTACTGTTACATTAGTGAGTAATGTAGCAGGTGGACTATCAGATGGCAAGTGGCACGCTGTCTCCCTTTATCTAGAAGACGTTAGGTAGGATTCACCTTCTGTAGATCTGTAATTCCGTACGTAGAGTAGAAAGGCTTTTTCACTAAATTTAGAATCCGTTCCGCTTTCATAACAATGTGTTTTTCAAAGAGGATTTTCATTATTTAAAGGAAAAACGAAGATAAAAATGTATATTATTAATACTGATTTCTTATCTTAGCATTTTACTTTACCTTGGCACCAACAAGGGATATGTTAAGTCATCATCAAAACTTCCACAGCCAGAGAAAATCATACTCAATGGTAACATGTCTTTGGGTGGCATGGATGGTAAAGACGGTTTCAATGGCAATCTTCGTCAAGTGTATTGCTTGAACAAGTAAGTTTAGCTGCTGAGTCACATTCATGACCTTAAAATGTTGCCTTTATTTGATAATATTTTCTCATCCTTTTTTTTTTTAGAGAGATTGATCTCCATAAATCAAGTCTAAAGAATGGTGCCAAATTTGGGGTTTTAAAAACACTTCCACCAATCAAGTTAGCACCCTTAGCTACTACACCCAACCCTACAACAGCACCAGTAACAACCATTATTCCATCGCCTGGAGGAGCAGCTGATACAACCACTGACAAATTGGCAACCACTGTTCGTCCAGAACAGGTAACTAGCACCAAAGCTACTTCTATGAAGATTGCAGGCACAACAAGAGAGGTAGAAACTACACTGGCAGCAACGACTGAGATTGCAACGGAAGCAGACACAACAGAAACGGCAACAACAGAAGAAATCGCAACAGAAGAAATCGCAACAGAAGAAGCAACAACAGAAGTATTGACTACCGGAGGTACAACCACGGAAGGACTAATCACTGAAACCTCAACAGAGGAAGCTACCACTATAACTTCTAAGGCAACTACCACAACACAAGCAGTAACAACTACGAAACAAGTGACAACAGCCAAATCCACTACTACGACAAAGCCGACCACTACCACTGCTGAGGAGACCTCCACCATTAAGCCAACTACCACCATGGCACCTACTACGGTAGCAACAACAACACCCTTACCATCCTCGTGCAAGGCAAACATCCCAAAACCAGTAAAAGATTCGATTGGTTTTGGTTTTGGCGAAGGAGGAGAAAGTTATGTAGAATTTGGCATCAAAGCAGGGTCACTAAAGCAAAAGTAAGTTGTTCTATTATTTACTACGCTCAATATTACGGAAATTGTATGCGAACCTTTTTTTTTTTTTTGAATATTTTTTGCGTATAATTTTTATTGAATGTTTCGAAATTTCCACTTCAAGAACGTAACTTGAAAAATCAAAACAAACATGGCTGCCAAACTCAGAAAACACATACTTTCAGCTAAGACGTTAAATCTTTTAAAAAAAGTTCCTTTTTTGGTTGAGTTCAGAAAACAATTGATCGTGTTGACATAAGATCAAAATATGAATGTTATGAAATCGAAATTAGTAGTAACGCTGGGTAAGCAGCTTGATACATACTTTTATTTACAAATCTTTATGATGCCTGGTAAACTCTGTGATTTATTTCTACTCGAGGAAAAGAGTAGAAAAATTCCAGGGATTTTGTGTAAAAATCACTGTTTACTTGAATCATGTTTCAGGAACAACCTGTGTATTGAAGAATGACTTGATTTCCTTTTGTTACAGGTCGCAATTTGAATTTTTCTTCTACACATTGGAACCGAATGGCCTATTGTTTACTGTTAACATGAAAACGACTGATTACGAGGCTGTTTATTTAAACAACGGCAAGATAACGTATGTATTCAATGCCGGTGGCGGCTCCAAGCCTATAACAAGTTCAGCAACATATAATGACGGCAAATGGCATAAAGTATCGACAAGACGTTTAAAGACAGCAGGTTTGACGTTAATTTTTTTTCTTTTTATGATAGCGATAACTGTTACACTGAGGATATATTCGTACAACAGACTGATTTTTAAATAAAGATGATGACTAACGTTATATTTGGCGTCTTCTTCATTGCACTTGGCGTGTCCTTTTAATCGAACAAATTCACTGAGTCCAGTATAAATAAATTTATTTTTCTGTTTTGAGTTACGACAACATGTTCCATCAAGTACACTTATTCTTTCGTGAATAGTGGTCTCATAATGAAACCGCTATTCACGTCGATATCTTGCTACAACACAGTCCCTCTCCATTAACGGTACTTTCTCTTTACTATCCAATCAAACATTCGTAAACAATAAAAGATCTGACAGCTAGAGAATGTTTATTTATCATCTATCTTTAATAATTTTTGACAGAATCATCAGACTGTTTGATTTGCATTTTAAAACGCAGCTTACTGTGCTGCCGCTAAACGATTTAACTACCAAAAAATGGAGAATAAATAATGCTGTCACAATTGACCGGAGTGAATTAGTTTATAAACACACGATTAACACGTGTTAAGTGACTTAAGCTGTCCCCATTATAATGTTTTTCACCATATATTTTATTAGTACATACAACTAGCTCAAACACGTGCTATCCCTTTTACGATGTTTTTCACTATATATTTTGTTATTACATACAACTAGCTCAAACACGTGCTATCCCCATTATGATGTTTTTCACCATATATTTTATTAGTACATACAACTAGCTCAAACACGTGCTATCCCCATTACGATGTTTTTTACTATATATTTTATTAGTACATACAACTAGCCCAAACACGTACTATCCCCATTATGTTTTTCACCATTATATTTTATTAGCACGTATACGTATTTGCTTTATTAGGTTATTTGGCCGTCGATGATGGCGCCGATATAGAGGCCGAATCACCTGGAAGGCTATCAAATGTCGATGGCATCACCAAAGTGTTTTTCGGAGGGTACCCACTCAACGAGAATGTCCCTGATAGAATTCCGGTAAGTTGGACAGGGTTGCCATGCGTCCTCACAAGTCTCTTTAAAGATCCTTTAATCTCCTCCAAAAGTTGATTTTTTGGCAAATTCTTCCTTAAACTCCTGAATCTTCCTTTTGCAAAACTATGTGGTTTGTCACATTTTTCTTATTTTTAAAATGCATAAAAATGCGACATCGGTGCAGAAATTCTTCACTTGTGGCGTTACTTTTAAAATCTTCTAAAGTATTCTCAATTTTTTTATGGTTAAATCTCCTCAATATTTTCAATGAAAATACTTTCATCTTATCGGAAAAGCTTGAAAATTCTCATCAAAAGTCCTCGAATCTCTTCAAATTTGATTCTGCAAAAGGAACGGGAACCTTTTTAGTAAAGTTGACGCTATTAATTTTATTTTTACTACAAAAATTCTGTTTCTTCCCCGCCATTTGTTTTACTTGGCGAGGTGCTTTGAATTTCCTGTCAACTGCTACCTTAGTTTTTTACCAACCATTGGTAAAATATTTCACTGCTCTATCATTTCAGATACTTAAGGGGGATCATAGCAGGGAACCTTCCCCCCTACAACGCCCGTAGTGTCACGGTTAACGGTTAAGATCTCATCTTACAAAAGAAACTGGTATAGAACAGAATCTTTTATTTACTTATTTATCTTTCTTCTTTAAGAAATCCAGTTTAGTTGCACTGAAGGGTGGCATGAAAGGATTTAAAATGTTCGATGAAGCTCTCTCACCAGCTAAAACTGAGGGAATAACATCTGGCTATGATGGTTTGGCGGTAACTAACGCAATATCATTTGGGGAGATGGGTGGCTACCTTGTGAAAAGTAAGTTTTAATCCCACCATGCTTTTTATTTTCCGTTTAAGTTTTCTGAACGTATGTATGCGTCTCATCTGTGTCAGAAAATAGCTTGTAATAGGCCTTTTTTTGTCTCTGCATTTTAGTGTTTTCTTATGTTTTTGAATGTCTCGGTTGAGAATGTTTAAATAAGAAATGATACTAGTTAGGTATCTTGGAACTTGAGAGATTGGGTATGCTCATATTTCATTTCGTTATTAGCAAAAACGTATAATTCTTTGATTTTCTTTTCTAGAAATTACCAAAATTGGCACAAACTTTAAGTTGTCTTTGGATGTCAGATCACGTGACAAGAAAGGATACCTCTTTTACTCCTACGGTGGAGGTGATTGGTTATTACTACGCATCAATGATGATGGAAACTTATTTGCGGAGTGCAACAATGGAGGTGGAGCTTTCAGTGTGGAAGTCAAACCACCAACGTCCATCTGCGATGGAGCGTTTCACAGTATACTGTTGGAGAAAGACAAGAAAACTTTAACGTTAAGTGTTGACGGTGCGACGAACAGTCACACAACAGGGAAATCGTCCTCCTCCGCTGATACAAGCTCATTATTGTATTTTGGTGGTGTACCAGGTACGGGTTTGTTTCAGAGTGTTTTAGTATAGGGGTTTTAAAATGATTATAAAAGTACAGCAAACGGAATTTTTAAAGTTTTGGTATTTTAAATCAAGACATTTTTATTTTTAGACGATCAAAAACGAAATGGCTACGAAAACCTTTCTGGTTGCGTTTCCGCAGTTAAAGTAAATGATATTCCTGTGGATTTTTCAGTTGGTGCGACCGTCCATGGTGCCTGTATGCGTGGATGTGCCGAAGACAATTAAAACGCGCGATGGAAGGACATTTTTAACTTAACGCTTAGCTTTTTAATTTTTAAAACATATATGATTTGAAGTAGACGTTATCTTCGATAGGATAAGAAAACAATCGTTTTTAACCCTCAAATTTAGTTATCATCAGTCTTTAGTTTTTTTTATACATTTTTATCCTTTTTTACTTGTTTATTTTCAAACCATTTCAAACTCTCTCAATATTTCATGAGCAGCTCGTCCGGTTACATCATCCTAGTAACCGAAACAGCATGGAAATAACATTCAAGAACGCTCAGATCAGTTTCGACATATTTCTAAAAAAAGCGCCCGGACAACCGTGTTCGCGATGTGTAAAATACGTTCAGATTAAAATTGCATCATGGTTACCTTCACTCTGAGTTTCATTTGGTTTAAAAATTAACAATATGCTTACAAAAAAATGGAGTATATTTGAATTGTGTGTGATAGTAGATAATACTTGATTCAAAGTTGGTTTGATGAACGGTAGATGAACTTATAACAACATGCAGTTTTATCTGTGAAATATACGAGAAAATACTCCAACTTTCGTCGTTATTGTTATTGTTATTATTTACCCAGGATAGCCTCTTCAGTTTCTATAGGAACTGTTATTAATGAGGGTCCTGCGAAGGGGGTCCTAGTGCATTTAAGCCATTTAAGGGTTTGAACCCAAGACCTATCGCACTAGAGGCGAACGCTCTACCACAAGACCACCAGTTGCCAAGGATATGATGGCAAAAGCAATTTTATAAATTCGCAGTAGAATAACAAGGTTTGAGAAATCGGTATCGGTCAATGTATTTGAAAGCAGCTTTAAAAGATATCACATGTGGATGTGGCAACTTGATAGTGGGATATAAAATAGGGATGTTAAAATAAGTGATGAAGGATCTTAAATTATATAGATCCAGATGCTCGTTGCCAACAAATATAATATGTTCTTGTATTTACACTACACAGTCTTCCTTATCCTAAAAATACCTTAAGGGAAGAAATTATTGCGCAAGAAAAATTTGGGGAATTAAAGATTGCGAATTCGGCCAAAACGCTCGCCGCTCCGAACGCCCACCGCTAATGAAAATGAATGTCGCCTATGAGTATAGAGTGTAAGAAAATGGTCTCATTGATTTTTTGCTCGACGGTATACAAAATCTTATGCGGGCTTTGCAAAAGAGACGCCCTAAGGGGCGTAAAAAACCTGGCTAACAGTTTAATTATCGTTTGAGTTGTAACCTCTAACTTTAATAATTTTTTATTTCAGATTGTTAACAAATGGCAGGAGGAAGAGAATGCATTTTAGTGGAAATAACCTATATATTTTTTCTTATTCTTAAGGATACTTTTATCATGAACATAGAACAAACAACTGAGTACCATCATATTTTTGCCACAGCTAATAATGGTACCGTTATCGCATAAGATCGCGAACGGCAGTTTGGCGGTATTGATCGTAATATTGCATAAAACCATTATCACTGTAGTCTCATCAAAACCAAATCTGCGCAAGATCAGGTCTTACAAATACATTATCTAAACTCTAATTGGTTTCATAACAGTAACAGATTTGTTTACACCTGTCTCATATTTGCACATCAATCTTGGTCTAATAACATTGACCTTGGATCGTTTTCTTACTATACAGTTTCCATTCAGATATTCAAATTGGAGGAAGGAGAAATATATTTTGGCTCTCCTTTGGTTTGCAACTGTTATAGCAACAGTATATGTTTTTTAACGAAACCGTCAACTCAAGAGAAAGCGTCAACACAAAACAATGAGAAAACCATGCTTATGTTTGTAATTGTCACAGCAGTTGTTATCTTTATTCTAACACTTTCAAATACGTTACTATTCCATACTGCTAGAAGACAGTTATATAGTATTCAAAAATGCAGATTGCGCTGAACAACAGAAGCCAAAGCAACAGGTAAGTAAGGTTTAGACACTTTATTTAAAAAAAAAAACTTAAATTACATTTGATTGCATAATGGATATCATTTGTCTCAAAACATCAGTGATTTAGAATAGATACCTTTCCCGAATTATTAGAATTTTAATGTTTTTACTTTAAATAATATCCAGAAATAATATTTATCCTAATAAATAATAGTTTGTCTAAAAAGCAGAGATGGAGAATTAATCGTTGTCACAAACTTCGTTATTTGCACTATTATTTTTAGAATCTTAGAATTTATCTTTTTATCAGGTGGGTTTCAAAATACTTTCTGACACAAAGTTTAAAAAACAGCTGCAATACATGAAGCAAAATATAACATTGAGATAATTATTTCGTGATATCACGTTGATTATAATTTATTTTACGATTTTACGATTCACAATTTATAGATTCATCGGCAAGAAACGCATCATCCAGTGCTTCAACACGTAAACAGCAAGTGAAAGAAATCAGACAGTTTAACATCTGTTTTGGTTTTGTTCTGACATATGTTTTAAATTTAATTTAAATTTTAACTCTGTTTCGGATGGGTTGATTAAACAACAGTTCAAGGAGCGTTTTTCAATCATTTTTCTGCAAGATCAAGACGAAGCCAAGCACACACAGCTTTAATGGCACAAGTCGCACTTCCACAAGCAACAAAATCACTGGGATAGCATTAGAATATACCAATCTATTCTTTCAATTGCTGAATAGAACATATTTACGTTTTGGGATTTGGCAGCACCACGTAAATTTGAAACAGGACCTTCAAACAGATGTTTTGTGGTATTTAATAGTTTTTATTTTTCGTGGTTGGCTTGCAAAGATCTAAATAAAATATCGACATCTTCTGTTTATACCTGCTTTTGCTTATATTATCACTTCCTAATGTTTTTATTCTTCATGGCAGATGTCAAAAAAAGTTTGATATTTTGTTTCTCAATTGAGGAGTACTCGTAATGCATATTATTGGATCTAATACACAGTTACAAAATGTGAAGACGAGCGCCCAAGGCAAAATATAATTTTTCACGAACATTTCATTTAGTATATTGGAAATCACTTCTGCAATAATACCAGGTATAAAACATAGAATAAACACACTAATAATCACAGTTATCATCTTAAAAGAACGCTTGAAACAAGTTTGTCTATCTTCATTCCTTCTGATGTACTTGTAGATCGTTCTTTGTACACAAAAAATAAAAGAGATCAACACGAAGTATAGAACACACCATACAAGCACGTATATTTTAATAAATTCGGGAAAAATATAACCAATCACAACAGACAAAATTACGCATAATACCCATGTTATGACTGTAACCTTCTCGATTATTTTACTATTCGTTCGCTTTTTGTGTGAAAATGGTTTTGAGATAGCAAGGTACAAGTCGACAGTAATGGCGGTTATAGTTGTTAGTGACATGGTCGTAAACATGAATCCAAACACGATATGCATTTTTCTTATTTCGCATTTTTCGTTTAGCGATTTCGTGAGACGGACACTTGCTGACGGAAGGACAAACAACATGTACAGGAAATCTGACAACGACAATAACACGTAAAGTGTTTTTACTGCGTGTGTTCCTTTCACAATAACAGCGAACAAAAATATTCCATTGGTTGCGATTCCAAGAAATCCAACGATTATAGCAAAAATCTCTAAAAAAAAGAAATTTCTTTCCACTGATACAAGATGCAAGATTTCATAAGGCGTACCAACGCATGCAAATTTGCCTGTGCTGTTGTTGTGGTCCATTTCTGATTTGTTGATATTCTAGACTTGGAAATTTCTTTTTAAAGATGAAAAGCAATATTTTTTATTGCTATCTTAACGACCTTTTTTATTTTACCTCCGCATAAGGACTGTAGTTCATCTACAATAACTTATCAAAAATATTATTTCCAGTTCACAAATGACTTTTTTCTTGGTCAATAGATCTATGTTTCTGCACCTGTTGCACCTGTATGAATAGGATTTTTAGTTATATTTTTTTTCGCAAATATTATAATATACAGCCTAGTCCTGTTATCTCTACTTTCAATGAACCAGACAAAAAATTCAAGACCGCGATTTAGAGCAATGCTATACGTAACTCTAGCGGTAATGTAACTTCGTTACCGTGAAAGGGGAGGAAGTACCAATCGTTAGGATGGAATCCTCAATGACGTTAAAACTTCCTGTTACCTTACTTACTCGCTAACTTACTTACTCTATCTTGAGGGCGGGCCCTATTTCCACTTTATATGGTGTTTTATGAGATGGCGTAAAATCAGGGGGCAAAGGTCTAACTAAGCAACAAAAATATGGTATATCGTTTTTAATGATAACCTTAATTAATTTAAAGCCAATAAGTATCATGTCTCTCCAAACTGAGAAGAAAATGTTTACTTTTAGCCTTAAATATGTAAATAAAATATGTGAATTTAGGGCAACAAGGTAATTTCCCTATATCCATATTCCCTATAATTTGTCAAAAAATGTGACTCGATCAATGGATATGTCACATATTTCCTTGCTTAAAATTAGAATGTTGTGCTTAGACGAAACTAGGGAACAATTTTGGTCATTTTTTAAGGATTTCTGGCCACGAAATGTCAACATATGTTTTTCCGTCTGGTAGTGTGAAAGGTTGATAGGAATTAAAATCGTAAATTTTAGGGAACATGGATTTTTTATGAATAAGCCTTTTCCAAGCTTAAAATTGTTCCAATTTGGTGTAGACCGTACTATTATTAAAACTAAGCATTAACATATCATTGCAAATGCATTATATACTCTTTAACCACTTCACTCAGTTGCGGCGAATGAATTTAGGGACCATTTTTGGCTAGATAATATCGGACAACCTCGTCCCCACAGCTTGTCTCTCACCGGCGTTGCACTTGTCGTCTCGCCGTCTGATATACAAAAAGAGACAACAGGTCCTGGAATGGAGGTTGATTCACAGGCCTTTACGACGAAAATACTAGTTCTTTAATGGGATAAAATAATTGCATACACACATAGGACCCTCCTTTGTTTTAATATCCCTTGAAAATAAAGCTAGCGTGGTTAAACCACTTCTGAATATCATTTTTTTTCTCATAGGAAGTCGTAGGAAATTCACAGTGGCTGTTGTTGTCGTGGGTGACGATTGCCTAGTAAAGAATTTGTTAAACTGTTCCGCAGAAAAATGAGCTGAGTCATTCTTTGTTTCCAAAAATAAAAAAAAAATGGAAAATTGTGAGGCGAAGGAAAAGTGCATCCTAAATGTCAATCGGAGGTTTTTTATAAACCTTTTTCTCCTAACCCTGATCGTGCTTTAATATAAAAGAATAAATTTAACTCAAAAACAAAAACAACAACATCAACAACATCAACAACAACAACAACAACAACATCAACAACAACATCAACAACATCAACAACAACATCAACAACATCATCAACATCAACAACAACATCAACAACATCAACAACATCAACAACATCAACAACATCAACAACATCAACAACATCAACAACATCAACAACATCAACAACATCAACAACATCAACAACATCAACAACATCAACAACATCAACAACATCAACAACAACAACAACATCAACAACAACAACAACATCAACAACAACATCAACAACATCAACAACATCAACAACAACATCAACAACATCAGCAACATCAACAACATCAACAACATCAACAACATCAACAACATCAACAACATCAACAACATCAGCAACATCAGCAACATCAACAACATCAACAACATCAACAACATCAACAGCATCAATAACAAACTTGAAGCTTGCTATGTATATGTTTTTAAATATCTCAAAAGGGAAAAAAGAAGAGAAGAGTGACAGACCGGTTATTTCGCTTGTAACGTCATAGACTAAATCCGGAGTTCATCTCCTTAAAAACGTCTATTTTCACCACAGCTTCCACCAGCCTGTTGACGTATATCATTTCAATTGTTGACGAGCTCTTACCGCAAAAACCAAGCTGCCGTCTGAAAACAAAAAAAAGAAAAAAAGTTGCATTAAATGAATAAAAAACGCCAAAGGAAAAACAATTACGAACCCTAATACAAACAAAAACAAGAAACCTCTTCAGCTCCTTCATATAAAAAAATTCTTCATGTGTCTTGTCATTTAACAAGAATACAGCAAGAGAAACAACTTACAACAATATAGACTATAAAATTGTATCGCTACAGTGTTTGAAAGATAGTTTTGTTTGGACATTGCCAGCAACAACGATGATTCTATTCCTTGCGCTGCTTAGTGCAGTTGCATGCCAGCAGATTTTACAACCATCTTTCTTCGATATAGCGAAGGGGAAAAATATCTCAGCAACAGCCACCTGTGGAGAAGATTATACTCCAAGAAAAGACGATGAAAAAAATGAATTATATTGTACGTTGGCTGGAGTACAGGGAAAATTTGGACTTGGTGGATTAAGTTGTAGTTATTGTATTCCTGGTGACCATGGATCAAGTATCGATGGGAAAGATTCGAAGGATCATAACATTCGAAATGCTAATGACGGTTCAAACAGATGGTGGCAATCTCCACCTTTATCAAGAGGATTGAAATATCGGGAAGTCAACGTAACCATCGATCTTGGACAGGTATAGTTATTTTGTATAATGTGTAGCGACCTTAAGCACCAACGAAAAATTATTCCATGCGAAACACAATTTAATTTACACAGCTTTAAATTCAATTTAATGTCAGAATCCAAAAGTATGATATGATTATTGCTCACCTCTTTGTTTCCTGCTGTTATTGCACAAATGAGGGCCCGTTACCAGGATCGCGCGGTGCAAGTAAATTGCCCTACTTTAAGCTGAACAACTGTCTAAGCATAATCAATGTTACTAAGATAAGAAGATAAACTCACTCTCGTTTCCAGGGATTTTTGCATTTTTTATATGGGAGAAGACAGCGAAAAATATTTTTGCTTTCTTCTCCCATACCATAAAGAAAAAATCCCTGGGAACGAGGGCGCAGATTGATTAATTTAGGTATCTAAGAACTTAGAGTCCGGATCTCCTAAATTTTATCCGGTTTGGTGTGTTTACAAGTAGCAAAAAAGCATCGCTGGAAAATCCCGTCCCCTAGGCCCTTTTGTCTTTTTTATACTGGCAGCGCGAATAGTACATAATAATTAGTCCGAGACCGCAGTATAAGAAAAAGCTAAAAGGGACCCTGAGGACGAAATTGATCGCTGGGAAATTACATGAAACTTTAAAAAAACATAAACTACTTGTTGCGGTATTATTCTTTCCATGGTTCATCATGTTACTAATCAATAATCCAATGTAGTACTTGTGAACGCTCTTAAAGAATGCCCTGGGAACGAGGTTGTTAAACAAGTTGGCTATTTTGTAGTATAAGTAAGCAGCCACAAAATTATTCGAAGTAGAACATTGACTTAAAATTTATGATGTTTACTTGAAATTATCATATTTCATTACCCTAATGCTTCGAATAAACGCACCAACCTCGAACCCAGGACCTGTAGCGTTTTTTGATATGTATGAAGATGAAACTCTAAAGGCCCTGGGTTCGAGGTTGTAAACGCATGTACTATTAGAATGTGTCACGAATAAATGCCCGCCCGTAAATATTCATCCTAGCTTCGTTCGTCAACATTGGGAAGTTTAAAGTACGAGCGTCTAATATGGAAAAGAGCGTAAATAATTATTTATGGTACGATCTTCCTGAACAAGGTTGTAGTTTTACTTTGTACCAAATTTCATCATGTAAACAGTGAAAGTATCGAGTTTTAGCAAAAAATAACTATCCACATTATTCAGAGTTAATACATTTTTTATCACAACCCCTGTCTTACCCCTCCCTCCTGCCCTATTACATCGGCTACACAATTTCCACGTGATCAACCTATTTTTGTTCAGTAGTGTAAACAACTACGTCATAATTGTTAAAACTTCCGATTAGCAATTGAAAAAATAAACAAAGATGTTAGTACCCAGAAACATTGTATCGTTACATCAGTTTCCGAAAATAAACATGAATCATATAAATAACTAAGATAAAAAAGTAGATGACGATTGTTTCGAGGTATCTCGACACTTATATAGCGATGTCTATATGTCTATATTTTTTTTATATTTCGTTTTTATTTCCGTCCGGGTCCAGCCGCGTGAACGTAGAAGAGCCCTCGCGCGGCAAGGTTGAATAATCGTCCGCAAAACAGGATTGTTTCCCCATTTAAAATCGGAACATTTCTCTTTTTTTCAATGTCGGTGCACATTGCGCTTAGCGGGAAAATTTAAAAACGCACATTTGAATCAGGGATCATTTATTCAATCTTTTTTTCAGGCGCAGGTTTGTTTCCTGGAAAATAATAGCTTGGATAGCTCTAACACCAAGTATTTGTGACTTTCTCTTTAGTTTTAGCATTACTTCCCTATTGTTGTCTTTTCAAGCTAGCTAGCTAAAATTTTAAACACGTTTTCCTTAACAAACAGCATCAATCGTTGTGTTTTCATAAAGTTCTATTGTTCTGCTTCTTGAAAACGAATTTTCTGACCTTTCCACTAAGTGTCACTTGAGAGGCAGTGAATTTGTATATACAGAAGAAAAAGGAAAAAGTGTTTTTAACACTTTTTGTTTGCTTTGCTACTAAAAATGGAGGGTTCTAAGTCACTCTAAGTCCAACTTGCTCCACAGCGATAGAAAATTTGAGATGGTTATTCTCTTCCCGAAATTGCTTGTTACCGCTAACTATACACCAAGATATTTGTTAACCTTCCAGACAATAAAATGTGATACAACACTTTGCATTTTCTTTTTTTTTCAAAATGTTGTCGTTAAGGAAGTAGGTCTAAAACCTTTGTATAACTGACAAGATAAGCATGGCAAGTTTGGTAATGATGTCTCCCCTAAGGCTGAAGAAATTGGTATATACCTCGGTTTACCGCCGTCTGCATCGCAGAAATTCCATATATATGGAAAATTTCCATAATTAATTATGCATTACTTTGCCTCTGCACCTTAGGGGTGCCTCTCATACTCCTGTTACCATGCAAAACGCTCTTTAAAGGTTATTTTAAGAAACCCTGCTCCATTGCATGGCATCTGCTGTGACACATATGTCATAAAAGCTGTTTTTCATGGCAATTGATTACAATAATGTGATAATTAAAGCCATCACAACTTTTTTGTTGCGTAAACTACGAAGCCGCGATTTTCTCTGTTTACATTTTTTTACTCAGTCAAGTAAAGAAATAAAAACAAGGTCCACAACCTAAAACTAATGCCTATGTGTGATGGAAGCAGGATTGCAATTGGTCAGTATTTTATTAAAATAGAGAGAAAAACATAAAATGTTGTTGTGGAGATGTGCACAAAACATTTCAGAAGTTTTTGGATATTCTTTGGGTAATTTATTTCAGTTTTTTCTTTTTTGCACGAAAATTAAGGACAATAATGGAAGATTTTGAAATAATGAATTCTTTCATGCAGTGGTAAATATACACCCATGTGGCGAACGGTAAACGGAGGTGAGAGAGTTAGATGTGCATATTTTACATGGCTAACCCTACAAATATCAGGGATATACCTTGTCTATTATTTCCAGGAGGGGTCATGGCTTAGCAGGCCATTTCTTGAATAAAACTATGCCAGAGCTACAAAATGCACCCTCTAAAAAAATTATGAGTACTATGGTGTGCGAAAAATCGCACTCGTAAGCAAAATTTACAAGTGCGATGTGAATATTTGCAAGTGTGATTCACACTTAACTATTTTTTGTTTACCGCAACGTTATATGTTATTTAAGCTGTACAGAAATGAATTTTGTAAAACGTATTAACCACAAGTGCAAGGTTGAAACAACGTTGAACGTGATGATGTGTTGGCAGATTTGCTATGTTTTTGGCATTAAATATATTTCTAGACATTTTTGTCTTTGACTCTTTCCCCTTTTAAAAAGATTTTTTAAACTTTATTCAACATGTTTTTTCTTTGGTATTACATCACGAAAACATTCGTCCGAAAGCTGTATTAAGGTACAGTACACCTAACCTCTCCCATGTTCTGGTTATATTTAACTTGCATGGGTGCGCACTCTTCTCGCAGTATTCTCTGTGACAATAAGGTCGGACTGACTTGTGACATGGTTCGAAATGGTCTTCCGTCTTTCGTTCGAGTCTCAGTGTAATGCACCAGCCAAGTGTCAGCATGAAGGAAAGGGGCCGACTTTAATGTTCTCTATACTTTTTAAACAAATCAAACAAAGAAATGAATGTTACGTAATAGCCTTTTGCATCGTTCTATAATATTTTAGAAAAAGAAAAAATTCACGAGTGCGATAAAAAGCACTCGTAAATGTATTTACGAGTGTGCGGGCGAGTGCGCGTGCGACACTTGTCTCAAGGAATGGCCTGGCTTAGATGGGGAGCCCTAGAAGAGTATTTAATTCTCATTTTAAGCTATGCAGACACAATTAAGAGCCACTCTCTACCAGACAACTTCCTGCAACATCAAATGGCCCACACAGTGTGCCATCTCCCCAATTTCCCTCAACTCAGGGCTATAGTAATATTCACTCGCCCATATTGAATCGGCGTCAAGGGGACTTGAACCCCTGTCTCCCGCACAAAGTGCAAAAGTTATAGCCACTCAACTACGGTGCCAAAGGTACAACTTCCTTTGGCCTAACTTATGTAGTTTTAATGTTTCAGCCAAGAGAGATTAAATCACTGTTTCTTGTCCCAGACATATTCAAGAATTATACTTATGATGATTATACAATTTTATGTTAGCGTTTTTGCCTGACCATAGGAACTATATATCTTGGATATACAATAACAATAGTTTTGATTATTACTAAAAATTTTGCATTCAGGAAAGAAAGTATACATCCACATATAGAATCCACATGTTTGTAACTGGAATTTGTTATTTGTATATACCCAAAAAAGGGAGAAAAGCTCATACAATATTGCTGATCTAAAATAAATATTTTCTTAGGGATCGTCTCAAAATGTTCGTATGTTTTTTTCGTATAATTATACGAACGCTACGAAGTACTTTGTTTCGTGAAACGAATGTCATACGAAGTGCTTCGTTTAAAATAAAAAATGTAAACGAAGTTTATACGAACTTTTTTAATATATGATACGAACTTAAACGAAGTTTTTTTATCATACAAAATGAAATTATTCGAACTTTGAACGAAGTAAATTGCTATACGATCTTGAAACGAACTTCAAAAGTACCGGCGTAATTGCGCATAATTATTTCAATACGAAACCAGAAACAAAGGAATTAAACGAATTTTTTTAAAATACGAAAAGAAATGATACGAACTTTAAACGAAACCAGAAATAAAATAAGTAAAATATACGATTTTGACTTCTTTGAAAAGACTAGCAAAATTGCATATTCATAGGTTCAATCTACACAATCTACGGCGATGTTTTCGCTTTATACGATCCCGTTTTCATGATTTTTAAACGATCTACGGCGATCTTTTCGTTTTCTACGATCCCGTTTTCATGATTTTTAAACGATCTACGGCGATCTTTTCGTTTTCTACGATCCTGTTTTCATGATTTTTAAACGATCTACGGCGACCTCTTAGCTTTTACAATGCTGTTTTCATGATTTTTAAACGATATACGGTGATCTTTTCGTTTTCTACGATCCCGTTTTCATGATTTTTAAACGATCTACGGCGATCTTTTGGTTTTATACGATCCCGTTTTCATGAATTTTAAACGATCTACGGCGATCTTTTCGCTTTCTACGATCCCGTTTTCATGAATTTTAAACGATCTACGGCGATCTTTTCAATTTCTATGATCCCGTTTTCATGAATTTTAAACGATCTACGGCGATCTTTTGGTTTTATACAATCCCGTTTTCATGATTTTTAAACGATCTACGGCGATCTTTTCGCTTTATACGATCCCGTTTTCATGATTTTTAAACAATCTACGGCGATCTTTTCGCTTTCTACGATCTCGTTTTCATGATTTTTAAACGATCTACGGCGATCTTTTGGTTTTATACTATCCCGTTTTCATGAATTTTAAACGATCTACGGCGATCTTTTCGCTTTCTACGATCTCGTTTTCATGATTTTTAAACGATCTACGGCGATCTTTTGGTTTTATACGATCCCGTTTTCATGAATTTTAAACGATCTACGGCGATCTTTTCGCTTTCTACGATCCCGTTTTCATGACTTTTAAACGATCTACGGCGATCTTTTCGCTTTTTACGATCCTGTTTTTATGATTTTTAAACGATCTACGCGATATTTTCGCTTTCTACGATGCCGTGGAAGACCTTAGATAATAAATCCAATTAAAATAAACGAAGTTCGTATAACGAAACGAACTTTATAATTGTTGAAAAAATTTCAATATAAAGACTATAGATAATAGTCCAATTATAATAAACGAACTTCGTATAAGCAAATTTTTATACGAACTTCTTTAAAAATGATACGAACTACATACGAACTTTTTTTAAATGATACGAACTTTATTTTAAATGATATGAACTTGTAATTTTGATGATACGAAAAAGTTCGTATTAAAAATAAAATGATACGAAAGATTTAATAAATCGATACGAAGTTTTTGATTCGAAGTATACGAACTACGTACGAACATTTTGAGACGGTCCCTTAGTCTGTGATGGAAAAAGGTCCAACTTCAGGACTGAGCTTTAACCTGCAGTAGTTCTGTGGCAAATAGCACTTGCTCTTATTTAAAATCCGTACGGAAAATGACAACCTCACAGTTTATACCTTGAAAATGTGTTCAATTTATTAAAATTTTATATTTTAGTCTTTTCATGTGGCATACGTGATTGTTAAAGCAGCAAATTCACCAAGACCAGGAGTTTGGGCATTAGAACGTTCTAACGATGGAGGAAAAACGTATTCACCATGGCATTACTTTGCGCCGAGCTCTGCAGAATGTAAACAATATTTTGGTGTCGATTCCTATCTACCAATAGTACGAGATAACACAGTTCTGTGTTCAACCGAATATTCACAAATCCCACCATTTCAAAATGGAGAGGTATGTATGCATGATGCGTTGGTCTTCCTGTTAATTATTTGAATGTTATATAACTTTCCAGTTGAATTATTATAATTTAACTGTTGTACAGTTTATTGATAAATCAACTTTTCTTCTTCTAGATTCACATTTCTCTTATTAATGGACGTCCTGGCTCTTCTAATTTTTCATACAGCCAAACATTACAGGTAAACCTGTCAATAAGCTAAATTTTTGTTAACATTTGATGCTTTTGTTTACAAATAAGGTTTCAGTTAAGTCATTTTTCCTCATCTTCTTTTGACCTTTCAGGAATGGACCAGTGCAACAAATGTCCGCCTTAGACTTATAGACATTAAAACTTTATTGACTGATTTACTTCCTCTTTCACTCGATGATCAATCTGTGACAAGAAGGGTTAGTATATTTATTAGTCCAGTAAAAAAATGTAGGCCACTTTTAGAGTCTTAGTTCATAACCAAATGTTGTCAAAACTTCAACTTTCCACACCGAGTGAGAATTTCAATAAAACCAGGACAGTGTTATTAGAAGGGAGCATTTAAATAAAGGGGGAATCTACAATAATCATATATTTGTGTGTAAGTTTTTTGTTTCCAGTGTAATGGTATATACACTTCTGTGCACAATTTTTGTTTATTTTGATACTTCTAAGCAAATACAGTACTGCTTGAAGTTATCATATTTACATAAACTTTAGATAGTATCGGAAGTTTCTTTTTATTATTACCCTGTTGTTATTAATAGAATCAACATTGGACCTTGTTTTGTTGTTGTTTAGTGTTTTGAAATACAACCAAAGCTTTAAACTGAACATTTGGACTGGCTTAAGAAAGAAAATCAGCAAACATAAGTGCAGCCCAATTTCTTTTAAATATGATTTAAATTTCGTATTTAGTATTACTACTCCATTAAAGATATTTCAATTGGTGGTCGTTGTATGTGTAATGGTTTTGCAGATGAGTGTAAACCATCAAGTACCGTTGGAAAGTATGAGTGCAATTGTCAATACAATACTGAGGGTCCCAGATGTGAGAGATGCAAGGAAGGATATGTTCAGAAAAAATGGCGTCCTAGAACAAAAATTGATAGATTTCAATGCGAAAGTAGGTTGTTTTCTTTAAGTATTATGCTGGAAAAAATTGTTTTTGTCAAAGTCCAGAAAAAATCTAAGTTTTTGCGATAATTCAAAATCATTAGTGTAATTCTTTTTTTCTTCTATATATTAAAATACGAAAATATATGATTATTTTTCTCATTTTACCAAAGAAGTTTAAGGGCGTTGATTTAAAAGCTTAGTATTTTAGTAGAGGTACTTCAGCTTCATTTTAGTTTCACTATTGTAAGCAATGGAATCTGATTTATAGAATGCAACTGTCATGGACATAGTGATGAATGTGAATATGATGATGAAAAGGAACAAAGAAAACTCAGCTTGGACATTCATGGAGTTTATTCTGGTGGTGGTGCTTGTAAGAAATGTCAACATAACACTTATGGAATCAACTGTGAAAAATGCAAACCATTCTTCTATCGACCTGCTGGTGTGAAAATCACTGACGAAAATGCTTGTCAAGGTATTTTTAGATTTCAAAATACAGAGGATGTATTTTAGTGATGTTTATATATAAATTTAATGTTGATGAAGCAATTTTATTTTTATTTTTTACCATGTTTTAAAAGTATTGTTAAGCTTTATGTTTTAAATTTCGGTTTTATAACTTTATGTTATATAAGTAAACAAAAATATTGTTTTAAAAATGTGGAAGTTGATCCATAAAAACTGAAGCAAGTATATATTACGTTGTGAAAAACATATTTCAGCATTCTGAGAAACTCTTCTCAGAATGCTCAAATATGTTTATAAATCAGTGATTACTCAAATTAAAAAAGATCATTATCTACAATGTCTGGCAATCTGATTGTCTTTTACACCTGTCCTTTCATTATTTATTTAAAATTTTCCGTCATGGAACAAAAAATTGCAATTTTTTTGTCAAAATGGTACAATCCAGGTTTTTTAAAAAAATTTCTGTAGAAAAGTCCTCTAGACACATATATTCTAAGTTAATAGCTTTCTTTCCAAATAACTTACAAGTAAAAGTATCCATCACTCAAATTTTTTAACATAGATTTAAGTTTTATTTTCTGTGTTTTAATTGGTTTGTCAAAAATTAAAGGAATGATTTTTTATAGTTGCTCTGCACTATAGCTGCCCAGCTTTCTTTTTTGTTGTGTATTTATAACAATAAGTTTTATTGATTTTTTTGTTTTTTTCAAACTTGTCTTTAGTCTCTGACTTCCAGCTTTATATTAATTTTTTTGCTCCTTTTTTATTTGAAATTAATTTGAAATATGATCAAAGTACTCACAAATTCGAAAAAAAATGATTTGCATTTTCAGTTCACAAGGTAAAATAAAATTAGGACCCATAAATACATTAGATTTTATTTTGATGTTCTCAATTCCTCAGAAATATAAGGTATCATAAAATTATAGTGCCGGCGGGCAATAGTTTAAAATTTGCTTTAATCCACCTGCTGTCAATAAATTTCCTGTTGATTGTGTGAAACAGAATATTTAGGAAGACTTTTGCAAGGGTTAAAGAAAGCAAATTTAAATTTTTGAACTTTAAGAAAAAAGTTTGCCTTTCATTTTCAATTCAGATTCTATGTATATATATACTTGGGACAAATAAAGCTAAGGTTTTTTGGTTTAGTTATAAGACATAGCTGTTGCCAGTATAATGTTGACCGTGTTATTTGGCTTTTATTTTTTATTCAATGAAGAGTTAATTGAATAAAAGTTACCAAACATTGTTTACCTGAATAACAATTTTTCATTGTTTCAGCTTGCAACTGTAACACTTCGTATTCCTCCGGGTTATGTGCAGACGAAACTGGCCAGTGTGGATGTAAAAAAAGTTTGGTTGGAAGATATTGCGATCAGTGCAGAAAGGGTTATCACATGTTTCCTAATTGTAAACGTAAGTACTTTGTAATTGTTTTCGTGCACTTGGAATTTGTAAATCACATTTTACAATATCATCTGGTATGGGTCAGAATGTGATTCTTTGAAGAGTTTTTGCAACATTTTATTTTTATCAAAGTACTGTAAGATACTGTGTCTTTAATGGTACAATTTTTGGCAGTTATGTTATGTTTCAAGAGATGGAAATGTATTTGCTGTATAATTTTTTCTCATTTTGTTAATCCTAAAAAGTTCAAACTTTTTTACTATATAATATACAGAAATATTATAAACACTTGATGCAATGGTTAAAACTTACTGAGTGTTTCACAACTTAAAGTTCTCATTCTGTGAAATTTCTTTAACTTAGCATTGAATGATTTACATACATGGTTGATTTATGACCGTTTAATTTTTTTTTCAACAACAATACCAAGAAATGTGTGATTTTCGATATATTCCATTACTACATATTGCATTGGACTTAAAAAATCATTTCTCAAAACTTGCGTTTTTCCTGGGTGAATTACCATACCATTTAATTTTGCCCTTTATTTATTAATTAATTCAGTGTATATTGTACCAAGTTGATTAAATTAAATGTTTTTTATTATTGTCATATATTAATGTTTCCACTGTAAACCCCTAAAAACCAATACTATGGATAATTTTTTCCTGGAAAGCTTTTTCCAGTGACCTACTACATCAAATTTATCTCAAAATATATATGACTTCTAGCTGTATAATCAAATATTAATTAGAGAATCAAATTGCATCCTTGTTTAATTAACAGAATTTTTAAATAGCATAAATTAGTAGATTGAATTAATTTTAAGAATAAAGTGCACCGTGTCAAGTTCCACCAGTGGCTAGAGCCAATAGCTAAATCAAAAATCTTCTTGCGTTTAGTTTTTGTTATTATTGTGTAGCTATAGCTTACAATAAGAAGCTGACTAGACCACTAAAATTATTTTTTTGCAATCTATGTCAATGACATATACTTCTTATTTGCTTAAAGAGTTAATAGAAACATTGCCTGCTAAACTATGTGAAAAAAATTACTTAAAATTCCTAACAGAATATTCAGTCTTATGTTTCGTTTGCAGCCTGTGATTGTGAATTGAGTGGTTCTCAAGACGGTGAATGCATTCCTGATCAAGATCTTGGGTGCAGATGTAAAGAAGGATACACTGGGTTTTTGTGTAATGAGTGCCGTCCTGGTTATTTTGGCTATCCCAAATGTAGAGGTACATTTGCATCTTTTTAAATAATCTATTTATTTTTATTTTCACACCAGTCTTTATATATTATTAGATTAATTACTATACAATTTTAGCTTGTCAGTGTGAAACACGATCTGGTGCCATTGATAATAACTGTAATAGATTGGATGGAAAATGCAGATGTAAAAGTGGCTATGATGGAAGAACATGTGACAAATGCAAGAATGGATATTTTGATTTCCCTTTATGCAAAGGTAGAAATTTTCAGATATTCAAAATATTAAACTACTAGTGTCAACTTTCTGCAGACAAATCCACAATATGTGTAAATTTATTTTTGTCAAAACGTTTTTTGTTTATTTTATCCAAGCCGGAGATACTGGTTTTGATGTTGTACTGTTAATTTTTTCAGTACAACAGTAAAACTGGTCAGTATTTCTTTTATTACCAGACTGCATCTAATCTAAAGTATAACTGTTTTATGTAAACAAAAAAATTTGAAGTCGTTTTTTAAAGTTGTTATCCGCAAGTCACCAAATGAAGAAAAAAAAAAGATGTTCTAAGACTTTTGGAATTCGTTATTGTTCAATTTGAATTATTGTTTTTGTGCTTGAAAGAAAAAGATGGTTTTGCTCTTGTGTTTCTTTGCGTTTTATGGTGCCATTTTAGTAACGGTTAGTATGGCTCCATACAAACCCCTGTTATAATGAGGCATAAACCAATCAAATCATCACATTTTTTTTACTAACCAATAGAAATAATATCACTTTGTTGTTAATATCACCTTGGAAAGGCAGGGATAGAATAGAGAACAATACACATTTTTATAATAAAAAATTTTATATTAAAATTTTACAAAATGATATAAGCCGCAGGATAAGATAACCTTTAGTGCAAATGTGACATATTCCTTAAGGAAAGACAACCAATCTACTTTCCTGGTTACAGACAAACGCACACACAGTTAGCATGTTATCATAATAGAGAGTAAGATATTGTACACCATCTTTGTAACGTTTTATGTTTAAATGCTTTTTCTGTAGGGTGTACCTGTGGTCCAAAAACAACTGTTGATGCAATTTGTGATAAAATATCTGGAGTTTGTCAATGCAAAATCAATTTTGAAGGACCAAACTGTGATAAATGTGCACCTGGATTTTATAGATTTCCTTTGTGTCGACGTAAGTTATACTCTGCAACAAGAGTTCTTTTATTGTTGTTCTTGAGTGACACTTATGCCTCTCTTTAGCATGTGACTGTTCCTCTGGAGGCTCTCTTTCACAGAATTGTGACATTAACACTGGACAATGTCCATGTCGACCAAATTATGAAGACTTCAAATGTCAACGCTGTAAATCTGGTTATTATGGTTATCCACAATGTACATCGTGTGAATGTAATAATCAAGGATCTCGTTCTCCTGACTGTAACGCTGAGAATGGCCAGTGCAGGTGTGCTTTACCATATGTTGGTAAACGTTGCGATCGCTGTCCACCAGGCTTCTATGGTTTTCCAAATTGTAAACAATGTAATTGTAATCCAGCTGGAACTGGAACGCAATCCGGCAGCAACATTGGTGATTGCAGTTCCAACAATAATGTAAGGAATAAAATCTTTGTGCAATGAAAAGCACACATTGATATTTTAAGGTGTTCTGCATTATCCAGTTTGTCACAAAACTTAGTATTTTTGCCTTTACTGATTATAGAATGTTTTTTTTTGCATGTGTGTTTGTGTTTGCATGCTGTTGCATTCTTATTAGAAATTATTGTTTAATGAATTAAAAACAGAAGTTTTTATTTATTTTTTTTTAATAAAGTTATAACAACATTAACACTTTTTATTCCAAAAGGGTCAATGCGAATGCAAACGCAATGTGAACGGTTTGGAATGTTCAGAATGTAAAGCTGGTTACTACAATTTGCAGGAATCAAATCCAGATGGATGTTCAGGTATTTTGTTTAAAATATTTATACAGGAGTAATTATTTTTAGGGTTTCTGATTTTAGGTTTTTGTCAAGATTTATCCAAGATTTGTCAGGAAAATCAGGATGTGTTATTTTTGCTCAAAGTCTGAATTTGTTGAAATTATTTGATTAATTCACAATCTCTTTTGTTTTTGTTAAAGGCATATCACAATAAATTTAGGATTTTAGGTTCATTAATATGAATGTTAACACCAATATGATTTAAAGCAACTATTGAATTGACACGAAATGGGGCAGTACACTCTCTGTAGCTATTTTTGCCAAATGGTATCCATAGTTCACAATCTTGAGATATAAACTCAAGTCATACTTCTTAAGGGATTTAAATCTAAGGCTTGTCTGTCTAATTCTTTAGATTTGTGTGAGTGTTGATAACAGAATTTGTTAAAACTCTCACTGTGACCGAAAAACCTTTTCATGAAAATAGTAGTAATTTTTTTTTCGCTGAGAGTCTTTTGCTATAATAGAAATAATTTTTTCCCAACTTTGTCCCTTATTAATAGAAAAAAATATTGAAGTTAATTTGCTGGACTTATAATTTCAGGTTGTGGGTGTGAACGAAGTGGTTCTATAAATGGTTTACTATCGTGCTCAGAAGGTGGACAATGTAAATGTCGCGAGTTTGTGAAAGGATCAAAGTGTAAAGAATGTGAAGATGGATATTTTGGTTTAAAGGATTCAAACTTGTTTGGTTGTGCAGGTTTGTTGTTTATATTTTGATGCTCTCTTGATGTTGTTTGTCATTCTCTATTACTGGTTTTAATTATTCATTTCATTTTAGGTTGTCATTGTGATAATGGTGGTTCTATAGACACTAAATGCTTTAAAAATGATGGACAGTGCAGGTGTCGACCAAATGTTTCAGGAAGACAATGTGACAAGTAATATTATTTGTGCTTTAATTTTGTTGATGTACATGCTGTAGAGTATTTAATAATTATAACTCTTACACATTCAGAGTTGATTGCAAGTTTTACTTCCCAACCTTACATCACATTCAAGCTGAAATGGAAGATGGCGTCACACCTGATGGTGATGCAATTCGATTTGATTACCAAGTGCATAAATTTCCTGGCTACACATGGAAAGGTTTTGTCTTCTTCAGTGACATTCAGGTCAGTAGTAATTCATGCTATTTTTTGCAATCATGGTATTTTTTAAATCAGCCTTTTTGAAATGACTCAAATATCTTTGACTTTTTAAAATGGACCTGCCAAGGGAACAAATTCTCTTGTATTCAATTGGTTTTCCTAATATCATATACCATATACTGCAAAAACTATCTGTAATAATTTTTGTCATTTTTTACTCCTAAATGTATAACGTTATAGCACCTCATATTTTGCTTTTCCTTCTTAATGTTTTAAATGTTTTTTGGTGAAATATTTGCTTGTAATTTTAGCCTGCTGTTATTGTTTCTATTGATATTCCGAAATCGTCAAAATATCTAATCATGTTCAAATATGTATTGAATCAAATTGCGCCGGCTAAAGAGCAAGTGTCTGCATTTAAAGGAATCACAGGTAAGATATTTATGCATAAACAACCAATTTCTTAATAAGCATCTAAGGTTTGTATACTTTGTATATGTTATCATTGATACATTATTCTCTTCAGACCAAAGCCGTTTAATTGGATTGGCAGAATTTTTATCAACGCAGAGAGGAGCAGGATTTACGAGTGCATATGCCACAGTAAAAGAATCAAATGGAAAAAGTTTGTATTTTCCATTGACCGCAGGCTCTTGGAAAATTAAACTTGAAGTTACAAATTCCCCAGTATATGTGGTAAGTGCTACAAGTTTTTTTTAGAAAAATCTAGCCTTTAAGAACATTTAGACTGAGAACCTGTACTTTAACCTAAACTCCTTTCTTCTGTCTACAATTACTAAAAAAACATCCTTATCAGTTTTTTCCTTTTTACTAACATACATGATTGTTTTTAGAATAACTTCATTTCTTCCAATCATATAAATTATCTATTTTGTAAATTTTTCTATATTATTTTGTTTTTTTTCTTATCAAATTAAATTTTGCAACTTTTCCGAAGGAAAGACATAGAACATTTCAACCTAAAAAAAAAACTTTTTGAAAACTAGCTGATCTAGGCTCAGCAGAAATTTGGACTTTCTTGTAAAAAAGATCAGAAAATGGTTTATTAAGTTTAGCAATTTAAACTCAATGTATAATAAATTTTTTTGGCTTACATTATTTCGTTTTTAGGACCATGTAACAGTAATCCCTCAAGAATATTCTGATGCTAATGAACTCAAGAAGTCTGTTCAAACACCTTGTGAAGTTAATAAACAAGAAAAGTTTTGCAATCTATACCAATACGTAACACTTGACGATTTTACGAAAGTTGAAGCAGAGAATCCTGGAAATACAAGACAACGTGACCCTTTGCCATCTCTTTTTAACAATACAGCTATTCTATCAAAATTAGAATACAAAGCTATGGTATTGCTAACACAAGAGACAGTATGTATATTTGTATCTTTCACAATTTTTTGTAATTTTGTGGACTATACTTTCTTTTTTTGTGTTTAAAGTAGACCACAAACAAACAATTCACTGTGTGAATTTGTATCTAGTTAGGACCAAATTGGTTGAGTTTAGATAAGACTCGTGTGTTCTCTGCAAGTCTAAAGAATTTTCATTATTTTTTTATTCAATTTGAGAAGGAATTTCACAAAACATGTGGCAAAAAAATTTACGAGGCAGTAACTTATGATGAAATAATTAAGTTAATTGACTAGAGGTCAATTATAAAAACGTTGATGCATAAGGAGGGGCAGTATTCTAAATATTTATATTGTGCTGTGGATAATGAAACTTAACACTTAAGGAAATGGCAACCTTTGTTTCATAGTCAATTTTTTTTGTAGAGACGACTTGACATGTATGTCTCAGTTCCAAAGCCAGGGAAATATGTTGCGTTGATCCAGTATTATCACGATTCAAATGTCACAGAGTACGTTAATGTTTATATGAGGAGCAGGCAAGATACCCAAACAGGAAAGGCATGGCTATATAAGTGCAGGTATGTAAGTTTGGTTTTTTACATAATGCATGCAATATCCTTCTCTCAATCAAAACAATGAGGGAAACCTAAATGAGAGGAGGTGAGGGGGGAGATAAATTAAAAAATGAAACCGGCTTTATACTATGTTGCAGGATGAAGCTGCTATTTTTCATAGCTATTTCCTAAAATTAGAAACTCTTTTTAAGTATTCAATTTGAAGCTTTTTGACAGTAAAATATACTACAATTCGCATGGAGAATCGAAAGATTGTTTTATAAGGAAGCAATAACTATACAAGCTACTATTGTATAGTATAATATGAATATGAATTGTTGTTTTCGTTCTTAGTGCTCTCAAACTTTTTACTGTCATTAGCTTGACCTTTGTTTCAGTCACAAAAATCAAGAAACTATTTTGTAGCGTCTTTAACTAGAAAAAAATGTACAAAATTTACTTTTCTAGATATACGTTTGGTTGTCGTCAAGCCATTTTGGAGCGTAACTTTCATGGAGTTGTAACGTTCAATATGATTACTGTCAGAAAATATTTGTTGACGTTTGTTTTGAGAGGCAATACGAATGTTGGCTTGGTAAGTTTTGTACAGATTTATATTTTGGGTCTTGGTTGCCAAGTTTAGTCCTTCTTTTTCGTAATGCTTCTTTTGCACGTTAGTCCTTGATTTTCAAACATAATATAACTTGTAATCAAGTCAATTTAACCCAAAGTTTTATTTCGATTTGTACTTTATTTACTGCAGGATTCCGTTGTTCTGATTCCCTATGATAAATGGCATTTGGATTATGTAACTCCAAAGATGTACTGTACTACCAAAGATGGTAAATGCACCTCGAGTGAATACATGATTCCTAAAAATAGCAAGAAAGTAATATCAAACGATGGGAAAATTGATGCTGTACCTAGTTACATCATTGACCCTAATGTAAAGGTTAAATACTTGAGACCGGGAGTTAATTCTATTGATGTGCAAGGTAAGCCCCTTGAAAAGAGAAGAAAGGGAGAAGATCTTTTGTTGTTGTTGTTGTTGTTATTAATGTTGCTTTTCATCACCTTAAACTTGTATGATTTTAGATGTTGGAGCAGGCAGGTTTTATGTCTTTATACATTATTACCAACCAAATCACCCATCATTTTTGGCAAAGACAACTTTATATTCTGGTTCAGGAACTGGAACTACTGGAGACGTACATTTAGCATTCTGTCCTAACCTGAATGGTTGCAGACAAAAAATTAGAGGCTCTAATGGTATTGATGTATTTGTCTTTGAGAATGTCAAATCAAGATTTCAGCTAGATATTGCAGCACAACGAGACGCCTGGATAGTATGTGTTTTTATAGACCATGATGTATTTTTAGACTGCCTATTACTTGTTATGTAATTTTTACTGGCTTATTACTTGTTATGTAATTTTTACTGTTTCTTCTTTTTAGGAGTATCTATTGATTGTACCAGAGAACTCTTCAGATTTAGCATCTACAGCCTTGCATACCCCCAAGCCACTGCAACTGTCAAAGGACTTCCAAGAACAATGTGGTTTGGATGATTATTATGTCAAGCCTGATGCAACAGGTTTCTGTCGTGACAGTGTCTTTAGCCTAACAACGGCATTCAATAAAGGTGCATTACCATGTAATTGTAATTCTGAAGGTTCTATTTCAACTTCATGTGAATGCACAAAATTTGGAGGTCAATGTCCATGCAAGGAAAACGTGATTGGGAGAACATGCTCCAGATGTAAAATTGGTTATTATGGTTTTCCAAACTGCAAACGTGAGTTTTTTTGTTTTGTTTTTACTTTTGTACAGTATTCGATTAGTATTGTTTTGTCAAACATTGAATCTCCAAATATGTAATAATTTCAGGGATTTTTTTATCATCAATATACATAGTGTTTGTAACATGACTTGATAATGGCCGTATACGGTTGAAACGTCGTCAAATATATTTAATTGATGAAACTGGTGATGTTTTTCTTCTACACTTAATTAAATCTACACACCAATATCTACAACATTAATATACATTGCGTTATTCTTTTCATTGTTATTCAGCTAACTTCAAATAATTAAACACATTTCGGTTTTGACAATAAAATGTATTTTTATTTGCAATTATTTATGTTGTTTCTTATTTTTGACTAATAAATTTCACCACTTTTTTTAAGCTTGCAACTGTTCTAATTGTGATGATATTACGGGTCGTTGTACCTGTCCACCAGGAGTAATTGGTGAAAAATGTGATCAATGCAAACCAGGCACATTTGGTTATGATCCTGTTATTGGGTGTCAGCCTTGCAATTGTGATAAGCAAGGAACTGGTGTAGATGATGCTGTGTGTAATGTCATTACTGGTAAATGTCCTTGTAAAGAAAACTTTGCATCTCGAAAATGTTCATCTTGTGCTCCTGGCTATTATAACTATCCAATATGCAAGAAATGTGAATGTTTCCAAGGTGGAGTGACTGATAAAAAATGCAATGGTAAAACTGGAGAATGTTCATGCCAGGTTAAAAAAGTTTTTTTTCCTACACAGCATTTACTTTGCTCCTATACCTTGTTCGCTAACTCTCCTAAGAATGACAATGCATATGTGCTTTTTTGGATTAACCATAATAAAACTGTCATCAATTTACACTTAGGAAGAGGCAGTCGGTGCTCAATGTAATGACTGTCCTGCAGGATTTTTCAAAACAAAAGATGTGAAGAGTACTCAACTTTGTACGAAATGTTGGTGCCAGGGAAGATCAACAACATGCAAAGAAGCGCAACTGTACAGGTAGCTCTTAGAAAAGTGTCAAAGTTTTAACCTCAAAATGCCAACGTGCAATAGTATGTATACACCATTCTAATTAGCACTTCTCAATTTGGAATTCATGATCTGACATGTTTTCTTTGCGTAAACATTTGAGGGGAGAAATGCTAAATTTGTGAATTTTATTATCAGATATTTATTTCTTAAAATGGAGTAGCGTCGCCTATTGGAGTTGTAAATTGTTAATGTACTTTTGAGTGTTAATTTGCATGGAAAATGTGATTTTTGACATTTCTATCTATAGTTATAAGTGAATAAACAAAGAATTAGCAGCACTAAACAAACTCTCAGAAGATATTAATGAGCGGATATTGATTTCCATAGATCTACAATTGTTACTGCTACAGCAGGATGGAAGGTTTCATTGCCAAATATACCTTCTGCCTCCCTCAATTCAAAAAGTTCAAACATTGTCTACTGGATTGCACCAACAGAATTTTTGGGTGATCAAGTAAGTATACACTATAGGTTTTCTCAACGATGATTATATTATTACCAACGTTGTGCTCTATACTATTTCCTTACTTTAGTCTGCTTCTTATGGTGGTGAGCTCTACTACTTTTTCGAGTATACAACCAAGAGTGGTGAGACCAATATTCTAGATAACATCCCAGATGTTTTGATTAAGGTTAGTGTATTATATTTCTTCAGAAAATAATATTCAGCGCTGCTTTTTTTAAGTGCACTGGCATGGTTTACTCCGTGGTCAATTTTTTAGGGTGAAAAAATATCTATAAAATCCACGAAACAAGTTTATAAATCACCAGATGCAGTTCATAGATTTCGGATAAGATTGCACCAGGTAAGAATGAAAAAAATTCATATCTTGTATACTCGTTGGTTATTGTCAATTTTCATGACCGTGAATTTTTGTGATTATTTTAGAACTACTGGTCACTCGAGGACGGTTCAACAGTGTCACGTGAACAAATGCTATCTGTTCTCTCAAATGTTAAAAGCCTTCAAGTTCGTGCAAGTCATGATGCGAATGCCGGCACTTCTACTTTGTGGAATATCACTATGGATGTAGCCTTGAAACATGGAACTGAATTAATATATGGTATTGAAAATTGTACTTGTCCAAGTGGCTATGCTGGACCTTCATGCTTGCAATGTGCTATTGGTTACACAAGACAAAAAGATGGAAATTGTGGTAAATGCGAATGTTTTGGTAGAAGCAATGTTTGTGATACTGAAACTGGAGCTTGCTATAATTGCACTGGAAACACTTATGGTAATCACGGTTTATAGACATGATTCTCTTTTCCTTTTTCGATTTCCCATTTTGAGCCTGATTGTTAAATTAATATAACCATGATTTTTCTATTAAGGTGATCGATGCCAAAGTTGCAAGACTGGTTTCTATGGTAGTAAATGCAAGCCTTGCGAATGTCCAGGCTCAATGCCAGGGAACAATTTTGCTGACTCATGTGGTCTTGACGTTGTGTCTAATCAGTTAGTATGTCAATGCAAGAAAGGATATGCAGGACTCAAATGTGAAAGCTGTGCAGATGGTTACTATGGCCAACCCAACGTAACTGGTGGTAGTTGTAAACCTTGCTCATGCAATGACAATATTAATACAAATTTAACAGGTATGTCTTGACGCAGATGTTGTTAAAAACCAAAGTATACCTAAAAGTGATGGTCTTATCAGCGTGTTGCTATACTTTTTTATTTAGGAAATGTTCAGTTTCATTTAAGAAATAATCAATAATTAGATAACGTAATTATATTGTAATTATAGGCAATTGTGATGCAATTACAGGCGAGTGTTTCAAATGTATTATGAATACCCATGGTCCTAAATGTGAGAAATGTAAGCCTGGCTTTTATGGCGATGCTGTTACTAAGAAGAACTGTAAGAATTGCAAGTGCAGTCCGTGTGGATCAACCGTTCAAACTTGTGATGAAACTACTGGGCAGTGTAATTGTAAAGTGAATGTTGAAGGTTCTCAATGCCAACGTTGCAAGGTAAAATAATAAATACTCTTTGCCTTGATTGTGCTTTTTTATTCCACCTGCTGCACCAACGAAAGTTTTCTTTGTTTTTTTGCCTTAAAGCCCCAATTCAAGTTAAATATTTTCTTGTTTTCAGCCAAACACATGGAACTTTAATGCTTGTCAAGGATGTGAAGATTGCAGTTGTAGTACTGCTTCAGAAAGTCAACAATGTAATGTGAAAACAGGACAGTGCAAATGTTTGAAGACTGTTATGGGAAAGAAATGTGATTGGTGCGAATTAGGGTATTTTAATTACTCATCAAAGGGATGTCAAAGTAAGGATATTTTATTTATTTATTTGTCTGAAGAACTCATTCAGACATTTGAATTGTTGTGAAGAAGATTATCCATGTTGACATTAAGATTTTCACTTCTTACACTCATAAATGTAATTTAGATAGTGCAATTTCTGACTACATAAATCAATATTTAGGCTTTGCATGGCTTAATTTCTTTCATTTTCAGAATGCCAGTGTGGAGGAAAATTCTGTGATGTAAAAACTGGAAGCTGCGATTGTGGAATATTGGGAGAGAAATGTACACTGTGTCCACGTGGTTATATTATTGAGAATGGAAAGTGTGTCGAATGTGATAATTGTGTTCAAAATATTCTAAAGCGTGTCCACCGCCTAACTAAAAATATGACAGACATTAAGATCAATATTATTCCTGGCCCAGTTAGTAATTCATCCTTGGAAGGTATTAAAGATGACATAATAAGGTAAAGATTTTAAAATCAACTATAATTTTCTCTTACAGAATATGTGGGTAACTAATAATTTCCTGATGGTAGTAGGAGGGAGCATGTCTTCATGACAATACCCTACATATTACATAATATTTTTTTTTTTTAAAAAGGTTGTTTACGTACATGTAACTTTTTGTCATTAATAGATTGGTAAATAAAGCGAAGAAGTATGAAGATGATCTGGAAGTTTACAGAAAAGCTATTGGACTTGATAAATACAGAGGACTTTATGGAGACATGGGCTTTAATGCTGTAGAATCATTCAGAGGTTGTGAGTTTTCATCTTCACCTGGTGTACCGACTGCTAAGCCTACTACAACTAGACAGTCACTGTCCTCATCGGAAACCTCAACCATTCCTACTGATGATAGGACGACTACATCTAAAGTTACAACCAAAGCAGCAGTATCATCTGAGGAGACAACTAGTAATGGCTCAGATCTAGAAACAACTAAACAATTCACAACTCGCATCTCCAATGTTAATGTAACTACTGCAACACCAATAGGCAACAGAAGCATCACTTATACTAATGCAGCAGTAACCAGAAAAACCACAACCTTATCGGGCACCTCTGTAAAATTGACAACAAAAACCTCTCCATCATTCCCTGATGAGGAAACCACAACTAACATCGTTATAGAAACAACATCAGCGACTCCATCATCAACAACAACAACAAGACCAGAAGTAACTACCAGTCAAACAACTGTGGAAACAACAACCAAATCTATTGAACAAACTACAACTGAAATAGTAATTGGTCCAATACGTGAAAGTAACATGTCTTCAGAGGCAACTAAAGCAACAGAAATAACTACTACAAGGGAAGATAGCACAGCTAATGCTGCCACAAGTACCACTTCAAGAATTTCATCTGCAGGAGATCCTACAACCAATACAAACCTGGAAACGACGACGGCAGAATTAGCAACTAGTGGATCTGAGTTTACAACAACTGCAGCTGTATCAGTATCAAATGAGGTTACATCAACAAAGGGTATTACGACATCACGATTAGATATATCTACAACTACTATCACAGAAGGTGGGACAACGACACCAGCTACAAATACATTAACATCATCAACTGACAAAGAATCTACTACCGCAGAAGATTTAGAAATGACAGCAGATCTAGAGACAACAACATCAGCTGTTCCATTATCAACTACCACCTCTGAAGCAAGTACGCCAAATTTCAATTCAACTTCAGGTTTAAATTCTACCTCTATTCCTGATGTTATCTCTACAAGGAATGTTTCGCCTACTTCAGCCTCGTTTGATAGCGAAACAACAACAAACACAGATTCACACACAACGCCATTCTCTGAATCCGCCACGACAACAACAGCAGAATTAGGTACAACTGAAGCAACTGTAAAGGAAAGAACAACAACACTGACAAGTAATCAAGACACAACAACGGATATCGGTGACGAGACCACAACTAGAGCTGTTATTGACCCATTGCAAGCCGAGACAACGACGGCCGAACGTCTACGTAAAAGAAGAGGAGCTGGTGTCCCAACTGGTGAGATATAATTTTCTTAGTTTTCTTTATTGCTAAAGATGTCTTATTAAGTCACAACTTAAGACAACGAGTTTCAGGACCTATTGTGCAGAATATCTAATTTAGGTGAGAGCTGCTTATAGTAAAATGGTATTAACATATTATGTATTATTTGCTTGAAAGAGTATAGATAATATTCTTTTTTTTTTTTATCTCGTAGCTAAAATTTGTGGAGCGTCCTTGGCCACTGTGTTGGATGACAGTGAATTGAAATTTAATGCTGCGCAAGAAAAAGTTAATAAACTTGAGGCAAATGCTTACCAATCTTCCCGAAATGCAACTGAGAGAAAAGAAAGAGCCGAAGAATTACTAAAATCTATCGAGAAAATAGTGACGGATATTATTGGTTAGTAAAATACTGGGATTTATTTGTGCGGAATATTCTCGATCAATGAATTTAAACAGCAAGGGGAGAACACACTTTTATTGAGTAGGTGTGTGTAAAGATTAAACATGTTGCAACATTTGGGAAATGTTAAAAATTCGGAAATAGTATTCTACACACAAAAAGTAACTATTGAAGATGATTAATTCGGTTTGTCTGTTCAGTATTTATATTATTGTGGAATGTTTATCATTATTTGAACATATAAAAGTGATGTTACATTAATTTTCGTGAGATTTTTCATTCTAAAGTCTGCTTTCAAAATGCTTCTAAAGTTCTACAGTTAAGATGCTGTAAAAAGAATTGATGTTAGTGAAAATCCCATAGTAAAATTTTCTCATCATAGAAAGAAAGATTTCATTTAATAACAACACTGGAACCAATGTATCTCTCATCGAAGCTGAAAATATTTTAAAAGAATTACGAGAGAGGAACTTTACAACTGCAATGGTTAATGCTACTGAAGAAAAAGGACTTGCATTGAATGCTTCAGCTGTCTCTGAAGAGATGCTAAAACAAGCTAAACATGTAGAAGAAAGGGCTGTTAACTTCAACAACAGTCTTAAAGATTTTGTCCAAGCATTTAGGAATGTGAAAGCGTTAGGGAGAATAGTTAACGCTAATGCAGACAATGCGACTGATACTGTTGGTATGGCAAAGACTATTGATTATGAGGTAAGGCTTGATACCATCTGACTGATAAGAGTTTTAGTCACAATTTTCGTATTTTGTGCTGAAATGTTTTTGGTATTTTTGGTATTTTTAGTTCCTCGTAAAAGAAGCCACAAATATATGCAAACAAAATAATATTACGTTAAAGAATGCTGGGAATGTTCTGGAAATTGCTGAAGATATTTTCAACGTTGGGAAACAAGCATTTGATGTAAAGTTAATTTATCATTCTTCTATTCGTGTTATTTTTAGTTGTATATTTTTTACTGGAGATGTAGTTATATTTTATTATTTTTTTTTAAATAAAAATAGATACTGAACAACAAATATGGACCAATGGCTAGCCTATTAGAGGAGCTTCGAGAATATGTCGCTAGCTTAAGAAGAGATTTGAAGATGACTGAAAAGCCAGTCAATGATTCTGTTGTTCACGCGAAAAATCTTCGTGATCTTGCAGAACAATTAAAAAAGCTTCTCCAAGACACTAAAAAGTTTGCAGAGGCTGCGATCCGTGCAGCTAAAGTTTACAGTGAAATTGTAGATGCGATATATGAGGCGCTTGCAGCAGCTAAAATGGCCAAAAATACTTCTATTGAAGCTGATCTCATGGTATGTCTGTTTTATCATTTTTACTATTAGTTATTATATTTGTGCAATTTTTGTCATTTTGTAGGTTATTAATTGGTACACTCCATAAAATCTTCCTAAAATTTTCGTTATAACAGATCTTACAGCAGAACACATTTTTAGCAGCCCTTTTGTTGAATTTATGCGTAATTCGTGGCATATTTTGCTTTAGTAAAAATAGGATACTGTTTTGGCTACAATAAAACTTTAAACAACTCGGAAAAATTTGTGATTAAAGTAAATTTTCCTAATTCTACAGCCTTGTGTATAGATATGGTTCTGTTAATTTTTGCCTTCAATATATTTTTTAAAATTACATGACAGACTGTATTTTTTAAGGACATTTATTATTTACTTTTTTTGATTGCATCAATAATCATCATGAGGATATTATAAAAGTTTACAAGTTCAATTGAATCACTTCTTATTCATTATATTAAAATTTATAAAAAAGACAGGTTTGTTTTAATATTACTTATTCAGTAGATATCGCAAAGTTTTTCGTAAGTGAGACTTACATTATCAGACAAAATTAAGTTGAACTAAAATTAAATGAAACTTAATTTTACCTGATGATGTAAGTCTTACTTACCAAAATCTTTGTCATATGAATAAATAATATTAAATCAAATGTATCTTTTTTATTTTACTTTAAAGTTTAATTTAAATTTCTAAAAGTACAGAATTTAATTATAATAAGTGTAATAAAATATATAATACTGAGGGGAAAAAAGCCCGTACAAAACCAGCAGATAAATGTTTGTCGGGAGAGTTTGTTAATATTACCTTCAATAATGTACAAACTAGGCAAACACTACGAAAGCGCATGCACTTAACACAAAGTTAAAGAGCAATGAAGTAAACAACAAGACTGATAAATTAGTGAAGAGCATTAAAGAAACGCTAACATATTCACTGGCGGGTGTCAAGAAACGCTCAAACGAACTAAGAGGTTTGCGTGAGATTATCCAAGGTCGTATTGGTATTGTGAACGACGGTCTTTTGAAATTTAACAAAGAAAAAGATGTGGGTGAGTAATTTTTTCCGTCATTTGTTTGTCACCACAAAAGAACGATGGTGATGCAAATTTTGTCTTTATAATTAGATTTGTTGAATGTTACTATTAAGTAATTTATGCATAAATAGAACCGCATTCATGTAATTATTGGTTTTTTAGTCTATAAAATACAACCGTGTTGTTAATTATACAAAGTGTGACTTTAATATTTAGGCGAGAAAGCGAATAATGTGTCTGCCAAAGCTGGGGAAGCTGCAGTTGGCGCAAATGCGGGTCAAGAATTTAACAAGAAAGTTCAGGTGTGTTTCTTTTTTGTATTAAACTTATAAACTCCTTCCAAAGTAACGATATGCTACTTACCACGTTTACGGGGTCAAAAAAGAAGTCCAAAAATTTTACGCTACGATACCTGACTTTCCGTCTTTGATAACTGTGAGTAGCGGCCGAGAAAGCCCGTGAAGCCCTGTGCATTTTATCATAGGCTAACGACTAGTCTTAGAAAATTTAACGAAAGGAGGCTGCGGAAAATTTATCCATCTTTAATTTGTAAACTAAAGGTTTTGCTTAGACGCTTTGTATGTCAGTATTACCTCTAAAATATTGAGTCAATTTTTAGGAGAACGGCAGGAAAGTCAGCCATTTTTCAACTTATGACAAAGAGAGCGGTTACCTTAGCAACTACCTAGGGTTTTCCCTTATTATTTAAAAAAAAACACTTAAGCAAGAGCATATATAATAAGATCATGTGCTTTTGACGAACGTCTGTTCCGAGACGGATGGGTTGACCCAGCTTTAGAAATTGCTCCTATTTTGGCCGCAGGTGGTCCCTAATTACCCACGCAGAAGAAGACATCAGTTATTTCCATCCGTTTCCAAGTTATTAAACCTTTGTGCAATGCAATGACTCAATTTTAAAAATACTATTGACGTCAGTCTAATGCATTCATTTGTTAACTTAAAATAGTTAACAAATAAGACATAAACGTTTCGGTTACATCAATTTTCGCCTGTCGTACATATTTCTCGAATCGGTATATTGTGCCTTTTTGTCGGCCTGTTAACATGAAGTAGTGAAATTACTCAGACGGGGTTCGAAATAAAGCTGCAGGGCAACTATTTTAAATAGACAAACAGAATACGGCTATTATCTTTTTGTAGGAAAAACTGGAAAAAGATAAGCCAATTCTGGAGAAGTTGAGGAACGATATTGAAAATGAGAACAAGTTCATTAAAGGCGTTGAAAGTAACATAACAGCGATAGAAAAAGGAGTTCTGACATTAAACACCACAATTCAAGCTCTGCACAAGAAACATGCCGACATTGAAGAAACCATCAAGGTTCACTACAATAATGGAATCAAACTGATCAAATTTCTTTTAAGTAACTCCCTTAATCTTGTCGATCACGTCAAACTCACCATGCACATCAACAAATCTTCTGAACTGATCCTACCAACACCCGAAGAAGCCTACGATTCATCCATTTCCAACGAAATATCGATCATATTTACGACCAACGATAGTGGCCCTCTGCTGTTTATTGGGAACAGTGATAGTTCCAGCAGACAAAGACGAGCTACTAGCAACGATGATAATGGCTTTCTGTCTTTGGAAGTGTTTAATCATACTGTTGTGTTCAGAGTTAAATTTAACTCTGGTCCCGTCGTGGAATTAGTAAATCTACTTCATATTAGCTATTCTGCTAAATTTAAGGATTATTACAAAGTTGTGGCGAGAAGGTAATGCGTTAAAACGTATGATTTGAGTTGCAGTATTTTATGCAGTATAAATAAATGCGATATTATTTTTCTTTTACTCCTTTAGGACGTTTGGTTATATACGTCTGACTGTTTCTAAACTTGATCAGAATGCTTTGGAAGTAAACGTCACCACAGAAGAAGTGAACTCCACTGCTGTGTCACCACTATTGAATCTTGGTCAAAACATTCACTTTCTTATGGGTTCTATGCCATTAGGAAGGCAGCTGCCTTCTTCAGCGTTCGAGTCCGGACGTGTGTTCAATGGTGGTTTGGATGACTTCTCGTTTAATGGAAGAGCTATAGGGTTGTGGCGTTGGAAGGTTAGTGATAAATATATAACTTTGATACTACCGGTCTAAATATTTGTTTAACTTTTTTAACTACTTCACAGAGCGTTTATATAGGAGAGATCCAAACGGGCGTTTATTTAAGAGAGATCCAAACAAGCGTTTAATCTAAAACAAACATGAATGAGGATAACTAATCTTAAACGATGAAGTATATTAATGTTGATTCAAATGCTAAGTTCACATTGCATTAAGGCGGATTCACATTGTGAAAAAAAGGAGCGGCGCCGCACCACCATTACCGCGATTTCTATTCACATCTGTTGTTTACAGATTTTTTTCTGTTTCTTTTATGCGATAGAACTTTCAAAATTGATTTGTCATACTCGAAAAAATAGAATATCGATTTTGTTTCATTTCTCGTTGTTTTGTGACGTATCTAATACTTGTCTCTATAACAATAGCCGTTGTCTGTCTGTTTTTCTGTCTGTTACGAAAACTCGAAATGCGATATATAAAGGACAGGCGACCCTGTGGATTTTTACCGGGTTGACGACTAGTATGTCAATAAACGGTAACTTTTTCCGCACAACATAACGTTTCACTTTGTTGCTAATTGTTCAAATAACGTATTTTAATTTTTTGTTGCACTAGCATGCGAAGCATATTGATGGTCTTGCTGGACGAGCGAGACCTGCACCAACGGGAGAGTATTGTTTTAACGGCGACGGTTTTCTGATGGGTTATAAAAGAAGTGACAAAATGGGAGCTTCCAAGGTATTACTGTCCTTTGTCACGCTTGAACCAGATGGTTTGCTCTTTCTTGGTGTGAACGCGCCTACTACCAATCCGGATGGTACTTCTGCTTCAAAATCAACATTATTCTATGCTCTCCAAATGCGAGACGGATACCTTGTCAGTAGCTTCGACTTTGGCAATGGATTTCAAGAAATTATTCATGACAACAATCAGGGCAAGGTGGATGATGGTCAAACGCATACCTTCAAAACAAAAAAATGGGCAAATGGTTTGTTGAGTATTTATATCGACCTAGTTGAAAAAGCCAGGAAGGCAACAGCAAAAGATAGTATCACATATCCCAAAGAATCTAAAGAACTTGAATTCAACCGATTTTATGTTGGTGGTGTACCACTGGATGGCTACGTGCCTCACGAGTAAGTTTTCTCTACGTTTTGAACCTTTTGAATCTTAGAATGTCTCACAAGAAATTCTTTGAGCTTCAACGAGTAATTTTTTGGTTGGCTAAGAATAATGTGAGAGCAATTAGACAGCATAAAATAAATCTCCATTATTACCGTTTTCAGCGACATAAGGTTGACACGCTTTCCTCTTTTTTGAATGTCTAAAAGGTGTGACTTTCTTCTAACAAGGCACAGTTTGGTATGCTGAAAACTAATTTTCACTTTAGAAACATCACTACAAAGGGTTTCATAGGATGTATTGGTAGTTTGACCCTGATGAAGATTCGAAACATCAAATATTTCGACAATGGAAACAATTACAAGGAGGGGTTTGAATTGGTAAAATGTTGTTATAAAAATCTGTGTCATTGTGAGCTTTACCGAGTTCAAGTTGTCTCCGTGAAAGTTAAACTCGTGAATCTTTTAAATTGCTAATTCGTAACACTATACGAAAGCAAATTGGAAACCATTACCTCGCGAGAAAAGGCTCATTTACTTTAAGCCTATTCATGCTGGGCTGTAGGGGGGCTCCTCAATATTAAAGGGGTTGGCGGGGGGAGTTGGGCTGATTCCGGTCCTCAGATTATCCGCTTTCGTACCTATCTTGGGGATCGCTATTTCGTGCACCCTTCGCACAAAATAACGACTCGGCTACCAATTTAAACAGTACATGGGTATTTTCATGTTAAAGTTGCATTATTAAATTTCTACGAAGAGTTGTTATCACGTATTTTCCCTTAGTTTTGTCGAACGTTTGGCGTCACGGAAAGTTCTCTCGTGCAATTATATTTCCCAAAAAAGAAAGCAAAGCATTTTATACATTAATATCCTGTTAATGAAATTTAATTTGATTCCAGGACGGTCATACGGCATCCTTCCCTTCAGCTTCTTCTTATATGGACGTTCCTGCATGCAGCTTGGAACCAGGAGCTACTTTCGGGTTTGCTATCCAAACTTACCAAAAGGATGGCGTCTTAGTCCATGCAGCTGGCAAGGTAACGTTTTTTGTTAATGAAAACTCCACATTAATGTATGTTCTAACAAGTAAAGGTATTGGTTTATTTGTTTTTAGGATGCTGCTGTGGATATGATGTTGGTTGATAGTCAACTTAAAGTAGAAGTTGTCGTAAGCGGATCTACTTTTAAATTGATGAGTGATGTAGCAGGTGGACTGTCAGATGGCAAGTGGCATGCTGTCTCTCTGCATCTAGAAGATGTTAGGTAGGATTTTACTTCTGCAAGGCATTACCTGGACTGCTTTTTTGCGTCCTCCGTTGATGGCGTAATTAATGTAATTTCAACGCTTGACTTCCTATAGACCAACTTACGCCCTGTTGCAAGAAATAAACAGTACATAAGTAAATGTGTCAATGGCGTGGGAGGGGGTATTAGGGGAGGCATGGAGGGTTTCGAAACAGACAACGTTGGTGCAAGTATTGATACGAGAATTATCATTTTAACTGACATTCAACTAGTGTGATATGCAGCCAGCGACTTCTACCGACTGATGTTCCTTGCTTCGCCTTCTTTTCTGGACATGCTTTAGTTACGAGCGTTACTCACTTGCAACCTTTATCATCATTTTTTTTCTCACTTTTTAGCGCTTTACTCTATCTGGGCATTGATAAGGAATATATAAATTCAACGTCGATACTTCCTGCGCCAGGAAAAGTTATCGTTACAGGTAAGATGAGCCTTGGTGGAGGAGCGAATAAGATGAGTTTCATTGGAAATATGCGCCATGTCCATTGTGAAAATCGGTAAGTTAAAGAACTGTTTTTTTTTAGCAGAGGGAAGTGATATATAGTTAACCTGGTATGGTTTTTCTTTCTGTCTCTTTTAGTGAGATTAACTTGATTACAGCGAAGCGTCTGAACGGTGCAAAGTTTGGTCTTTCCAGATCAGTCCCACCAATTGCGTTAGTTCCCCCGCCAGTAGTAACGTCCCAGCCTACAACATCGTCTATTGAAACTACGTCAAAAGCATCGTCTGTTAAGGGTATAAATACCTTGGTTTCCACTACGTCCTTAACACCAACAAAAGCTGTTGTACAGACAGACATGGCGACGACTGAGAGAGGAGACAGCACACTCGAAGCAACCCAGACAACTCAGCAAGCTTCTACCGTTTCCCACACTACTACAGAAATGGAAATTACAGAAAAATTCTCTACTAGCTCTTCAACCCTCGCTAAAGATTTAACTAGCACCAGACAGCCGACGACAACAATACCGGTTGTCACCACAGACGCAGCAACACTCTCGGAATCAACAACAGTTGCTGAGACGACGACATCTGCAGGAACCACAACTGAAGCAACCACCACCACTATTCCTACCACGACGAAAGCAGCAACCACCATGTCAACCACAACTAAAGGAACAACCATCATCGAGACCACTACCACCAGTGCAACCACGACTGTAACCACCACTTCATCAACCGCACCCACCACTTCATCAATTGCACCCACACCATCCTGTAAAGGAAACATTCCAACCCCAATGAAAGATGCGATTGGATTTGGCTTTGGTGAAGGTGGAGAAAGCTATATAGAGTTTGGCATCAAAGCAGGGTCACTAACACAAAAGTAGGTTACGAAATTTAGGCCAGTATTCAGTAGGTTGTGAAATTTTGACATTTTTTTCACTATTCAGTGGTAGTAGCCCCCTAAGATTATTATGCGTTATCCTGGTATTGATCTGGTTATTATATGCATCTGCGTCAATTGTATCTTTCTTACTGACTTGGTTACCCAGCATTGAAGACCAGTTTCATTGCTTAAGTGTAGATAAACTGTGCTACGTGAAGAAGTATACTTTATGCTGCACATCTATTGAATTATTTATAATAGAGCTTTTCCGCAACAGTCGTTCAAATGACCACAGAGTACAGCCTATTGTAACCCATCACCCGACATTTTCTAAAATTGACTATTCGTGATTGTAATAAATACAAGTTTATTTTCATGTAAGCCAGGAAAAATACACATTTTAACGTCTGCTACTTCATTTAGGTCGCAATTTGAATTTTTCTTCTACACTTTGGAACCGAATGGCATATTGTTTACTGTTAACATGAAAACACAATTTGATTATGAGGCGGTCTATCTGAACAACGGAAAGATAACATATGTATTCAATGCCGGTGGCGGCTCCAAGCCTATAACAAGTTCAGCAACATATAATGACGGCAAATGGCATAAAGTATCGACAAGACGTTCAAAGACTGCAGGTTTGACGTCAATTTTTTCTTCTTACTTTTACCCCTTCTCTAAAATTTGAAGCTTCTAAAAATGTCGATAAAGGTGCGGCAAACATAGCCAATATTCTGTTTTTGCTCCCTTTGTGACTTATGTTGAACAGTGAACATTTAACTTTGCATTCATTCCTCAATAGAAATGAAACTCTTACCCAGTTCGATTATTCTTTATCTGCAGGTTATCTAACCATCGACGGTTCTATATTAGAAGCCACATCTCTTGGAACACAATCAAATGTTGATAGAATCACAAAAGTGTTCTTTGGAGGTTATCCATTGGGCGAGATTGTACCTAGGAAGATTCCAGTAAGTTGATTATTTTTATGTTTAAGCTTCAAGTGTTAATCTAATCAATGTGCAATAGAAGTTTCATTTGAAGATTGGATAAATTGCGGTCTAATAGGCGATATTTTGATAGAGTTAGGATTGATATCTTAGGAAGTTGTTATATATCGTACCCAGGAGGTTGTTATGTATCGTGCTCAGGATGTTGTTGTGTGTTATGCTAACAAGCATGTGATATATCGTGCTTAGAAAGTTGTTATATATCGTACTCAGGAGGTTGTTATATGCCATGCTTACGATCATTTACATATATATCGTCCTTAGCAAGTTGTTATATCGTGCTTTGGATATTGTTATAGACGTTATCGTGCTTGAATGGCTGCAACAGCTTTTGCACCTAAACATTCGCACCAATTGTTTTGAGTTGCAATATTGTCTTTCTTGTTTTAGAAATCCAGTTTAATTGCACTAAAGGGTGGCATGAAAGGATTTAAATTATTTGATCAAGCTCTCTCACCAGCTGCAACAGAGGGAATAACATCTGGCTATGATGGTTTGGCTGTAACTAACGCAATATCATTTGGAGAGATGGGTGGCTATCTTGTGAAAAGTAAGTTTTTTATGTTATACTGACAAGGTAATGTGTGGATTTCCTAATGTCAACTTTCTACGTGTGCGAATTTTAGACTTTAAACTTTATCTTTATATGTTAATGCTTTAGACACTACCAAAGTCGGATTTAGATTGAAATTATCCCTAAAAGTTAGATCACGTGACAAGAAAGGATACCTCTTTTACTCCTACGGTGGAGGTGATTGGTTATTACTACGCATCAATGATGATGGAAACTTATTTGCGGAGTGCAACAATGGAGGTGGAAGTTTCAGTGTGGAAGTCAAACCACCAACGTCCATCTGCGATGGAGCGTTCCACAGTATACTGCTTGAAAAGGACAAGAAAACTTTGAAGTTAAGTGTTGACGGTGCAACGAACAGTCACACAACACAGAAATCCTCCTCCTCAGCTGATACAAGCTCATTATTGTATTTTGGTGGTGTACCAGGTATGTTTTTTTATCTGTTACATGAAAATACCATATATAGGGGACCCAAAGCTTTTCGCGGGACTTGACGGATAAGTTCATTACTATGGTGACGTTTAGAACTAACGAAAACAATAAATAGCTTCGAGTAGGATTTAAATTAAGAATAAATGACCGGTCCGAGGCTTTCGATTGAATACTAACGTCACTGAATTTGTCCCCTCGCCCTGCCCTTATTTTCTCTTGGGTATATTTGTAGGTATGGGGTCCTCTTGTAATAAATTATTTCCTCTGATTTACTTTGAAAACAATTTAGACAAGAAGAAACCAAACAGCTATGAAAACTTCTCTGGTTGCATTTCCGAGGTTAAAGTAAACGACAAACTCGTAGATTTCTCAACTGGTGCGGCCGTCCAAGGTGCGTGTATGCGTGGATGTGCAAATGGGAAATAATAGTTTTACATTTTTTATAGTATGATATATATGAAAAAAAGAATTAGTTTATATGAGTTAATCTTCATTTTTATTTTGTGACAACCTTCATTCCCAGAAAGAAAGAAAAAAGTACACGATTTCGACCTTACACACAGTTCTCTTTCTCGGATTCTAAAAGGAGATCTGTTTAAAGGTAAATTTTCAGTTCACTGTAGCAAAGTAATGTGTTTTGATTTCGCTCAAGAAAGTATTTTCAACAATTCATACATTACCATATAATTTCGTGGAAAATATTTTGTCGATTTGGACGACGTGGAATTTTTGTAAACTTTTTTTTAATTTGTTAAAACAATTATTTTTAGTTATGTACTGTTATATTAATTATATGTAGTTTATTCTTTCAAGGCGCTTTTTATTAAACACGACCTTCCAAGGTATAATAAATGTCTTTTGTTTTTTTATTCTTTCATTCTCAGTCATAATTTTCATCGTAAAGACAGAATTTCATTTTCCGCGTGCGCAGACCTTTAACCCTATTAGCACCAGACGCAGCCGGAAAAGGGGGGAGTTATAAATAAATTATATATTTCTGATTGGATAGTAGAGAGAAAACCTTTTTGATTTCCGCCAGCGAAGGCGGAATCTTTAAAATCGCCTGAGGAGATAGATAGATAGATAGATAGATAGATAGATAGATAGATAGATAGATAGATAGATAGATAGATAGATAGATAGATAGATAGATAGATAGATAGATAGATAGATAGATAGATAGATAGATAGATAGATAGATAGATAGATAGATAGATAGATAGATAGATAGATAGATAGATAGATAGATAGATAGATAGATAGATAGATAGATAGATAGATAGATAGATAGATAGATAGATAGATAGATAGATAGATAGATAGATAGATAGATAGATAGATAGATAGATAGATAGAAGAATCCTAACAGTGCAACAAATTGTTTTATTATCCAATGAACAATACTTTATTTTAAAGTTTATATGCTATCGAAAGTTAAAGCTCGTGCAGTGTAGCATAATGAAGATCGTCTTATAATGCGCCATCTTTGACGTTATTAACGTTTCCCTTTAATAATTACGTCATTTCGTTCTGTACAATTTTGCACGCACGTAGACTAAAGCTATATTCAGAAGAACTAATTAATTATTCATGAATTTTAATTTAAAGAAGAATTGTTGTGGCTGAATATTTTTGGTGAAAGATAATGTATTATAGCTATAAAATCGTGACAAGTGTGTTATAAAAGAAAAAATAAGAATACGTAGTCTGAAAATAACCTTTCGTAACTGATTATGTAAAAAAAATTTGCTGCCACCTTTAAAGATATTTTCCAAGTTGTTTCATTTTGTTTTTATTGTTCATCAATTTTCAGGTTTATTATTTTTCTTTTAAAATTGTTCTTATAGAGAAATGAAGTTTATGTAAGTTAAGTTAACTATGATACAGTTACAATAATAATCAAAAATTGAATTTTAAATTTTTAGAATATTCAATGATTTTGTTCCCCCATATTACTCAGTCCTCTTCAAAGTTCAGTACTTTTTCAGATTATTGCTAATGGCGGAAATCTTTAAGCCGCAGGGCTTCTTGTTATTACTGTAAACGGGAGGGTGGGAACTTACGAAGCTATCGACGTGAATGATAGTTTCATTCTGAAACCGCCCATTTGAGCCTTATGTGTACTTTACGGAACAGGTCCAAAACTTACTTTTGCGTAATACAAGTTACGTTGTCGTAACTCGAAACAAAAAATAAATTCATATTTTAGTCAGCATGTAATTGAGTGCTGAAATTTTGTGCCATCTGCAGGACTTGTAATGAAGAAAAGGGTGTTGGCAATGATTCTACGCATCGTAATCATGAAAAATATGTAGTGTACAACTTTATGAAACTGACTGCAATAAACGAGGTAATATATTAGCTGTCTCGCTTAACCCTTTGTTAGTTGAAGTATGTTAAATCGTTGAATGACAGAAATGATGCTAACAGTATAGTAATGACAATGGTACTCTGTACGATTTAACAATTTAACTTCCTGTGCTCTTGACAGCCTGTAGGAGTGCTTCAGAATTTTGTCACCGCTCTGATGTGCTCTTACAGTCCCATCTTTCTCCTCAGGGTCTCTTAAGCCCTGAACCGTTATTACGGAGCGCAGCACTATATCGAATAAACAAGGCAAAATGCCCAGGTTGCTCGAATTTTGGTGTTTGAAAATTTGTGCGAATACATTTACAAAGAGCGTGTGATAAATTGTATGAGTAAGAACCTCAGATGTGTCATCTGTTTTGCAATTAAAAACGATGTTATTTTTTAAAAATAGGGAAATAGGGAAATGACGTCATCAATACGCGACAACGCGTTTCTGGTAATGTCATAACATCGTGTTTGTTTTCACGTCAGGAACTTACAAATAAATAAATAAATAATATATAATAACTTACAAATAAAAGTAAAGAAAACAATGTTTATGCGTTGTCGAACACTCTTTACACCTAGCTCAAACATATTTGGGCCACTCGCCACTTTTTCTCTCTCTCTCTCTACCATATCTCTATCTTTAACCCATTTTCAGCCCCTTGCGAGTCCAGGATGAAGAGAATCCACTATGTGTATATTGGATGAAATAAGAGTTCCTTTATAAGACGTATCTGTTACATACTATATATGATAATCGGCTACCTTATTTTTAGTTACACCTTTGTCACACGATGTATGCTCGGTATAGTTTCAAGAAAATAAAAAATTATTCAGTTTTATAAGTGTATGTTATGTGTGGGTGTTAAGGAATTCTAAAATCAAGCGTTTCTTTCTTCTAGCGATTTTGGAACCTCGTCCCCAGGTTCCTTGTTTAAGTGTAAAGAAAGCCTAACAAGCCCTTGTTGAGTATTCTGTAATATATCTTGTCGATGCACCAAAATCGTTAGCATCTTCAAAATGTAAATGTTGCTTTTAAAAGATCTGAGTTAGTTCAAGTAAAATTTGCCAATTTACCAACTTCTTTCCTCTTTATAGTTAATATTATTGAAGTTATCTTTTAGAATATGAAATATTTTAGGCTATATGCAGCCCAACTTCGTTCCCAGGCTATTTTCCTCTTTTGTCAATATCCGCCAGGCCCTATCTCTCTTTTGTGACGATCTTTCGTCCGAGATTTGTTAATTCGTTGTCAGAATAAGAAAAAGAGCCCTGGGGACGACGGCGTTGGATGCATGCAGCCGACAAAGAATTTAGACGAGTTTATATATTTTTAAAAACATTCTCGTCCCCAGGGTTTGTTGCCTGATCTTAAAACCGCCCGCCTTTAATCTGAAGAAGGCAAGGACTCCTGGAGACGAGGTTGTTCAAAAAGTCGATTTAATAGGTATATCACAAAAGAAGTTTTAGAAGAATACACTTTTGTAAAGTCAAATTTTGCAAATTTTGTTCATTTCTGCAATCGGGCATTAAACCAAATACAGTCGACTCTCTAATAAACTGACACTCCTAACGATTTAATAAGTAAAAAGCGATTTCATACGAGCAAAACCACGGTCAAATCCTTACAAAATCCTTTCTAAATAGCGCATAGCAATTAGCGGACTACATCTAGTTGCGCAAACTGAACTTTCTTATCAGCGGACAAAAACGTAAATGCAAATATGTTACTTTGAACATTTATTTTTCACTTGGCTTGTTGCATCAGTATTGCATTTAACTACTTTTCCCATCCACTCTAGTGCTTCTGGCATGCATAAAAATGTATCTTATGGGTATTTCATGCCATACCTTCCACCTTTATTGACTCTTTTACCTGTAACTTTACATTTGAGCAGATTCTTTCCCCCTGAAGGTGAGCTAAATTAATTATGGTTTACCTAGTTAGTGGGCGGTGGCTACTACAAATCTGTTTCCTTTCGAGTTTAAAGCGGAAAAATGAGCCTCCCTAAATAGCGGACACCCCCAATTAGCGGACAAAAAGTGATTCACCAAAGATATCCACGGTATATGAAATATGCCAAAATTCTCTTCCATGTTTTAGCTTCATTAGCTACCTTCACCCTCGTCCCCAGGGTTTTTTGTCTATTTGATGTGAGAGAATCAAAAAGGCAAAAAACCCTGGGGACGAGGGTACTGCCTTACCATACGACTTATCAAACTGGCCTAAAATATTTGTCAATTTTTTTCACCGGACCTAATTGATAAAATGTTTAGTAAATGACAAAAATTAGAACCCAAACGAAAATTTAGGCCGACTAAATTTATATTGATTAAGTAAAACGTTGATTTCTTTGTTTGATTTTGTTTTTAGTAGGAAGAGTGTCGCAAAGTGTGTTTGTTTTGCAAAAAAAGGTCTGAAAAAGTCGTGTTCATATATTTTATAAAGTGCAACAATGAGACCGGATGATTATTCAAGACAGAAATAGATAATGTTATCTAAGGTTAGGCTTTACATTGGCACGAAATGAGATTCAAACCGCTATGAAATTTCGTAGTGTTTACATGAAGCAAACTGTACACGCGCCAAAACTTTATACACATGTACAATACACGCTTTTTCTTTTATAAGAATACACTTTATAAATACACTATATACGATCACTATATACACTTATATAATACACTATATAAGAATATTAGGCTGGAATTTCCAGTTAAAAACGATAGATTGTTTGGGTAAATAGAGAAATAAGATTAATGACCATCCTGGTTAGAATTGTGATATTCCTATAAGAAAAGTTTCTAAATATTTCGAGGGTAAAATGAAATCAGCAGCAAAAATGAGTTTCATTTCGCCCGAAAACATGTAAACATTTATAAAGACTATACCGAAATGAAATTTTCATTTTACCCCGTAATAAAACTTCAAGGGTGTCTAAACATAACACAAGCTCGTCCACAGGTCTCTTTGAATTCTATCCCCCCCTCACTTTCCCCACAAGACCAAAATACCCGTCCTCTCAATACATTTAACAGTCATTTATGTTTGACCATCATAGATGAACGCTGTTAGAAGTTTGACTGTACAACTGAAGAAACATATACAAAAGACTGCGGCAATGAAAAATAACAACAACAAAAGCTGAGTCATCGTGACGAATTTCTCGCATTGAACTGAGAATATTGTCTGTGGGAAACGTCACAGACAGACAGAATGTTTTAAGACGAGAGGTGAATGCGTGACGGGCAGCAAATATTAGCTGTTGTAATTCATTGCACCCAATTTATCTATTTCATCGCTCTAAATCTCACGCTCTTGTTTTGAATTAGCATATAAAGCTCTTCTTCACAGATAAAAAAAAATCATATTATCACAAACAACAACATTATCAACATAAGCTTTTGACAACATATATTCTAAAATGTACTTCCAAAGTAAATAGCAAACGACGCCATTTTATTAATGGCAGATTGGGCGTGTACTTTCCGAAAATTTATATACATATTATTTAAACCTCTACGAAGGTGTCCTCGTTGCGTTGTCTATTCCTCTCGCCTGGGGCAATTTAACTAGCCATCAACAGTTTCAAATACGAAGTTACGACAAGAAAGGGAGAGAAAGAGTGTGAGAAAAAATAAACTATTTTTTCGAAAAGCATAAATATTGATGAATATGCTAGATCTATGTCGTTCTATGCAGACTGTATTTTGTCAACACAGTTGCAAATTGTTATTGTGCTTCTACTGTTTAAAAAACTAGCGGAACAATGAAAGTGTTTTTGTTAGATTATGTCGCAAGGAGAACCGCAGTTCACAGAATATAGCGATTTCCTATTGCGAGTTGTATCTGTGAAAGAGCGACAGAGATGATAGTAAGTCAAAAACTTCTCACATGCTTTACAGACAGCATGTACGTAAGCAGCGATCGCAAAATGATCGTATTTTTGGCGCTACTCAGCGCAGTAGCTTGTCAACAAGTTTTACAGCCGCCCTACTTTGATATAGCGAAGGGGAAAAATATATCAGCCACAGCCACCTGTGGGGAAGAATATACTCCAAGAAAAGACGACGAAAAAAATGAATTATATTGTACGCTGGCTGGAGTACCGGGGAAATTCGGAGTTGGTGGATTAAGTTGTAGTTATTGTATCCCTGGTGACCTTGGATCAAGTATCGATGGAAAAGATTCGAAGGATCATAACATTCGAAATGCTAACGACGGTTCAAACAGATGGTGGCAATCTCCACCTTTATCAAGAGGATTGAAATATCGAGAAGTTAACGTTACCATCGATCTTGGACAGGTAAAGAAGATTTTGTCTTTAGCAGATACACTTTGGGAATATCTTTTTATGGCACAAACTGCTTTTGATGGGAAAGTAAAGGGACTGGAAGCTAGATAATGGACGCTTGTCAATTACTAGCCAACTTTACCGGTGACACTTATTTTACCAAACAAGTCCGCTAAGTAAACAGTAACCGTTTAAAAAAAATATACTTTCTAAGTGTATTTACACCGTCAAAGGAGTAGCGAAAATTGTTAAAAGAATTACACTCTAAGTATCGAATTTCAAATCTGTACGATTCCTATTAGATGACATTTTTTGCACGTGGTCTTAGCAGATGGACTGCAATACGTTTCTTTTTCTCTGACTGAAGTTTTGCTGACTTAACCTAGGCTAAACCTTGCCTTGAATAAGTTTCGTTGCCACTCGACAACTGCATTTCCCGCCATAGCACAAAAAGAGCTTTCTTGTTACTGCGTGCGCACTTGCACTAACGCGCTAACAAACAAACTTGTGAGGTATTTGCGCTTTAGCGGAAAAAGCAGTCATATGGAAACGGACCCTTTAGGATCCATAAAATAGTCTATAAAAATAGCTATTAATTATACTTCCAGGTGAAACATTGAAAGAGCGACTTTGTATATTTTGACCGGAAAGGTTTCTCTCTCATTCTTATGGAGGCTATCGTAAAAAATTTTTATTTTATAAACAAACACATCCTGTTCGCACTGTCTTGTGCTTCATGTTTCATGTTCATGCTTATCAATATTTGTTTATTCAGAGACCTTTTTAAATATTTTCAACACTGTTAGATAACAGTGGTTATGAAGAGTTTATTAAGGCCTGATAAACATAAACGATGAAACAAAAATACTTCCGGACTGCAGTTCCCGCGTTTTAAAGGTCAACAACTTCGTTAACAAGCAGTCTTTTGGAATAACTTTAAAACCCACCGTTTAAAACACGAAAACACAGTTGAAAAACCTTTCGTTTTAAATTGTTTACGTTACTCATTTCATTTTTTTCTTGTTCTTTTCCCATCAGGACAATAATTTCTTTGTGAAGATTTGTTTTATCTTTTTGAAACTTTGTATGATGTTACCGCAGCATATGAGCACCATATCCACGAGCAAAAAAATATACTTAATCTCGTCCAGAGGGCTTTTCGTCATATATGATGTGACGCGATATAAAATGCATATCGTTTCCAAGCCTCCAGGACAAAGCTAAGAATTGCATTCAAAAAATAAGCGGGGAAATTATTTGCATTCATTGGGTCGACAAAGTAAGAGCTCTGGGGGCGAGGTCATGGAAAATGCGCTGATTGGTAAAGCAAGGCAAAAGCGAGCAAAGTGTAAACAGACTTGCAATTTACCACGTGCTTTTTCCATCTCGATTTTGTGTACGTTTCGTTTAAGATTTATTTGATATTTTTGTCGTCTTATTTAGTCTTTCCATGTGGCCTATGTGATCGTGAAAGCAGCTAACTCACCAAGACCAGGAGTTTGGGCTTTAGAACGTTCGAATGATGGAGGAGAAACGTATTCGCCATGGCATTACTTTGCGCCAAGCTCTGCAGAATGTAAACAATATTTTGGTGTGGATTCCTATTTACCAATAGTACGAGATAACACAGTTCTGTGTTCAACCGAATATTCACAAATCCCACCATTTCAAAATGGAGAGGTAAGTCTAGCTAATACATTGAAGTTTTTGTTATTATTTTTTTGAAGTTAGAGGATATAGCTAGCTAACCATGCTTCTTAATAAATATGATATATGGTTTTGTTAATGGGGGAACTTTAGTTGTTACTTCGATGTTTTTGGATTCTACATTAAAAGTGCAATTATTATTATTATGCACTAATAATAATTGCAGTGTTGTGGTGGTAATGTAAAAAAATCAAAAAAAAAATGGTTAGCTAGCTAGCTAGCTAGCTATATATATATAAAATGTTAGTTAAAAATAAGACGTAAAAACATTTATCCAAGAATAAAATAGACAATTTCTAACTATGATAGCTATCAGTCAGGGAAATCCTCTTAATTAAAGGTTACCTCCCGTGAAAAATCAAGTTGAGCTCATATGAAAGAGCTTGAAAGGTTGTCTAGGAATTTGAATATTTTTTTTAAAATTCTGGATTGGTTCTTTAGAATTTGGACTAAGAAGATTCACTAATTATGCATGATGTCATGAGTATGCTCTGCAAGGGTGTTAATTTAACATTTTTGAAAAGCCATATAGAGTTAAAAATGTTTTCTGGCCGTTCACTTTGACGGGTTTTTAACATTTTACATAATTTTTTTTATTTAGTTACCATAATTATGCTCAATGCATACTCATGACGTCACAATTTCGCATAATTAGCGCTACTTTTAAGACAAATATCTCGAGAACAGATAAATATTTTTCAAAAAAATAAAAGGATTTCTAGACAACTTTTAAAGATCTTTCATATGAGCTCAACTTGATTTTTAGCGGGAGGTAACCTTTAAGCTGTATAGCTTAATTTGGAGATCTCCTAAATAAGCTGTATCATACAGCTTAATTAGGTGACATACATCTAAATTAGGAGGTAGAAAATGTTTTTCTCCGATTTCTCGAAAAATGTAAATTTTAGCAGAATCACCGCTGCAGCTCTTTCATCGTCAGTTTGACCACTATATTATAAAAGAAGAACAGTATTTCCAGCACCCGGGTTCAAAAGATATGGACTATAAACAATGGTTCATTGTTTGCGATAGTCTATTTAAGCTGTACTGCATCGTAGTTAGGATGTCACGTCAGGTGATACATCCTATTTAAGCGGATATTTTTAAAACTTCAAATTTAGCGGATGCTAAAATTCAGTTAAATGTGTGTTTTAGACGATCAAAGTTTTGTACATCTTAACTAAGCTGTAAAACGCCTAATTAGACTGTATCATACATCCTAATTAAGCTGACATCTAAATTAAGCTGTACAGCTTAATTAAGAGGATTTCCCTGACTGGCTATATACCTTGTAGTGTTGTAGTGTGTGATTTAGTGTGTGATCCCAAACACAATATTTAATTTATTTTTGTATTATGTAGATTCATATTTCATTAATAAATGGACGACCAGGTGCTGCTAATTTTTCATATAGTCCAACATTGCAGGTAAAATTTTAGTCGTTTTTGTGAAAAACCCAGACATTTTTACTTTTAAAACATAGAGAAAACTAACATTGAACATTGTTTCTTACCATGTTTTAACTTTATTTAATTAGGAATGGACCAGTGCTACAAATGTACGTCTGAGACTTCTTGAAATCAAAACCTTATTGACTGATTTACTGCCACTTTCACTTGACGATCAAAGTGTCACAAGAAGGGTAGGCTTCTTCTCTTTTTAAACTAGATTTTTTATTTACGTACATGCTTTCTATTTACATTTATGCTCGAGTAATAACACAATTTTTTTTCATTTTCTGTTTGTTCAACTCACATTTATTTGAGCTAAATTTTGAAATGTGACATATATATATATATATAGTAGAGTATGGGAAAAAAAATAGAACGTCCTTCCTAGTAATATTGCAATACAACTGTACACTTCTGAGTATGCCCATACATTTGCCAAATTTGTTCCAAAGTCTTCTACTTGGCTCATACTGAAACCATAAGATTGTTTTTTTCCAATTCTAATAATAATATACTATGGGTCAGAAGTATCAATTTTTTATTTAAATCCTTGGTTTTAAGCCAAGAAATCTTGTTGTCGCATGATCAACACTGCTTTAAACTTTTATGAAATACTCCGCTACATCACTCGACACAAAACTCATATTCCGTAAGCCAATAATAACGGTTTGAGCTGCCCACAACTTCACAACTTTTGGGTAAGGGACTTATCTAGCAAAGTTTTAAGTTTTAAGGAAAATAAATATTTTTTTCTTAATCAGTATATACACAAAATTGAGTTGATTTAAGTGATTATTTTTTTCACAGGAAGTATAAGCTTTAGGTGAATAGAGTGGTTGTAAAAGATATATATACATTTGCTTTTCTGCTTTTTTCAAGGAAATTTGCAAAAAGTTCTTTCAGAAAAAGGAAGGTCAATTGTGAACTGGAAAAGTATTTTCTGCAAAATATTCCAATTAGAAATGGTTGCTGAGAATCTTGCTGATAATAACACAAACTTTATTAAAACTAGTCGAAACTGGATAAAAATTGTAGACCTACAAAAAGTTATTTCCTGCAAAAACTTCTAATTTTGTAGAAGCGCAGAAGTCTTTTCCTACAAAATGCAAAACTTTTGCAGTAAAGCTGAGCCACAAAAGTTTTTTTGCCATGCACTTTCTTTCACTAATATACCAATTTCTTTTCCAGAAGAGTTTAAACATTTAAATATTTTGTAATAAAAAGGAAGTTAAGGTGCAGTTAAAATGAAAACATTTATACGTCAATTTAAAAGGCTTTTTCAGACCATTTTGGAACATCTAAGTTGATTGTAAAGGACATAAATAATCCCTGGTGTATCTTTTTTATAGTACTACTACTCTATTAAAGACATTTCAATTGGTGGTCGTTGTATGTGTAATGGCTTTGCAGATGAGTGTAAACCAACAGATGTTGTTGGCAAGTATCAGTGCAATTGTCAATACAATTCTGAGGGTTCAAGATGTGAGAGATGTAAACACAGATATGTACAGAAGAAATGGAGACCCAGAACAGGAATTAATAAATTTAAATGTGAAAGTATATATGCTTTAAATTATTTTTTAGTTCTTTATTTCATGTTATAAGATCTGCTTAGATAGTTTCCTTGAAGAGAATATTGAGAAAATGGATGCGTTATTTGGACCAAGTGTGTTTTACGATGTAAACCTACTGTAAAGACTTTAAACTTTAAAGATTTTAAACTTTGTTTGTTCATTCCCTTTACCAAACAAAATTTGATGTCCATCATATTTAAAATATCTCTCTAAAAACCGCGTAGCTGCAATGCATTGGTCATTTTAATCAATGAAAGAAAAATCATAATGTAATCTTGTAGCACGAAAATTGTAAACTACTTTTTGGTCAAATAAACAGGAAGTTTTCAGTGGCTTCAAGCCACCTTGGTCATGTCAGCAACGACATCCTACTACATCTTCTTGTATTCTAAAATTGGAAACATTTTTTAGAATGCAACTGCCACAATCACAGTGATGAATGTGAATATAATGATGAAGCTGAACAAAGAAAACTTAGTTTGGACATTCATGGAGTTTATTCTGGTGGTGGTGTTTGTAGGAATTGTCAACATAACACTCATGGAATCAACTGTGAAAAATGCAAACCATTCTTTTATCGACCGGCTGGTGTAAAAGTCAGTGACAAAAATGCTTGTCAAGGTAAAAGTTTTTTAGTTTCATCTTTGCAAGTGAGAATCAAAAGTACAAATTAGAGAGAGAGCAAAAGTTAGATTGATAATTCACCTAATTCAGCCGTTTTTTTGTTGTTGATATTTTACAACTCTACCCAGAACTGAATAAGTAAAGACATTTTAAAAACCGTACAGCCAGTAACAACCAGTTACAACATTATTTTAAGTATATACTAATTAAATTTGGTTTTAAAACTCTAAAACAATATCACAAAGTAACGCTGAATACAATTTTGTAATAAAAAAATGCAAAAATTCCAGTTTTCTAAAAAGTATCTAATGGGAATAGTTTGCTGTTTATTATTTTTGTTGACAGAACATAATTCTATGGAAACTAAGTTCTTAATGAACATAAAAAAATATTACAAGAGCAAAAATGAATGAAAATAAGAAAATAGATGGAGAATACTTAATTTACTTCAGCAGATAATGATATACCCTGGTATTTGGGAAATAATGCATGCTGTTAATGTAAGCTTCCACGAAAAGAAAATTGTTGGAAAGTTATTTTGTTGACAATTTTTTTTCAAAATAAACCTCAGTTTACATGTTTGGGTCAACAGAAGTACATGATTTGCATGCTGAAATCTCTCCTGGTTGTGTTACTTTAAAAAATACTTACATGTTTTTGGTTCTTTCGAATCTCAAATCTACTTGAATACACGCTAAGTAATACAAGAAACTGTTCTTACTGTATCATTTTATTTGATTCTACTACCTATTAGCATGCAACTGTGATACTCGATTTTCAACTGGGTTGTGTGCAGAGGAGACTGGTCAATGTGAATGCAAACAAAATTTTGTTGGAAGATATTGTGACAGATGTAACAAAGGCTTTCACTCTTTTCCAATTTGTAAACGTAAGTTATCAACAGCTTGGTATTTTATCTTCTATTTTAATACGCTATGTTTGTGACAGGCATAGTGGATGTGTTCATTTTTTTTGAAGTCACCACAAAATGATGTCTCAAATGTTAACTAAAGTGAAAGTCACGATGTCAAAACTCTAATTTAACATCAATAGTTTAATCTAAATTAAGGAAGACACTTCAATGTACTTTTAAGGGTTTGTGGCCTCATAACTTAGAAATGGTTGGAGATAACTGACATCATTTCCTGGTGGGTAACTAGGGACCAAAATGGAACCAACTTTTCAAACCTAGATCAACCAACCCGTTTCGGAACAGAGGGGTTGATAACCATTTGTCAAAAGTACATACAGCGTTTTAAGCTCTATAGAATACAGAAAATGGGTGTACAAATTTCTAGAAAAACATTTTTGGTAATTTAACTTTGTTTATGTCAGCAAAAATTTTAAAACCTCATATATATCCTTAACCGTTCATTGAAAGCATATAATTCTACTTATTATTTAATCAGAGTTTCAAGCTCTTAACAACAGATGCATCGGGTTAACAAACTTTAAAAAAAAATTTGCTTGTAACGTCATCAAAATACCTAAAGTTCCCTGTCTTTTCTATTGTTCTTCTGCCTAAGTTAATTTTTCTATCAGCCTTAACTAATAAGAAAAAGAATAACAATTTTTAACTTTGCAAGTGTATTGAAAATAAAGAAAAAAGCGCAAGAATAGTTTTAATTAATTTTTCAAAATTTGGAATGCAAATTTTTAAATAATGTAATGCTTCAAAAACGATGTGAATGTTTTTACTTAATCTTCAAATCCATAAAAACAATGTTTTTTAAAATGCTATAAGGTTGGCAGCCCCAACCCAATACAATGAAATTATGAAAAATACAATATATACAATACAAAATAAAAATACAATACAATACAAAATACAATACAATGAAATTATAAAAAACAAATTCTACGTTACAAAGTTAATCTTATCACCGTTTTTCTATTCATGTTTTGTCATGGATTATAGTTTTTCCATCATTTTTTTTTATTGTAATTTATTTTAGCTTGTGATTGTGACATAAAAGGTTCTGAAAATGGTGAATGTGTTGCTGATAGCGTGGCAGGATGCAGATGCAAGGAAGGATACACTGGACATCTTTGCAATGAATGCAAACCAGGATTTTATGGATTTCCAAACTGCAAAGGTATTGCTGAATGTGATTGTGTCAGATATGCTACTAATTTATATTCATTATCATCATTCAATTTGTTTGCGTGTGCCATATCCTCTGCGTGTAGTATTCTTTAAATCATAGAGACAGATTAAACTGTATTGTGATATATGATGAAAAATATCTCTGAATCACCATTTATGTTTGGATGAATGATATGCATAGTTGTTTTTTCATAGCCTGTGAATGTCTTACAAGGTATGGTGCTATTGATAACAACTGTCGCCAATCTGATGGACAATGTAGATGTAAAGTTGCTTTCTCAGGGCGACAATGTGAACTTTGCAGTCATGGATATTTTCGCTTCCCACTATGCCAAGGTGAGTCAGGTTCACAGTGAAAACTTAAAGTTAAAAAAGATTGGAAAGTTGTATAGGAATCCTTTTTTTTGAAAAAATTAACAACAATAATAATAATATATACGTAATTTTTTGACATGGATGTTGGGGGCTAAATAAAGAAACAAGTCTCTTTAAAGTGTGCTTATAAGAAGGGGGCACTAAATGAATGGAAGGGGATAAAAAGAGGAATCACAGTATCTGTATAATTGATTCAAATAAAATAAAAATTTATAATAATCACAGTTTTTATAATCCGCATTTTGTTTTGGAGAAGTAAGATTGTGATAGTTTTAAGTACTCTTCCCATTGTCCTATTCTTTAAATAATATGTTAACAAAATAATAATAATTTTAGAAAAAAGTCTTAAACACAGCTTAACTTAAATAAATAGTTTTAAGTTCTGTTATGAATGTATCCATTCCATCTATTTACAGATTGTCTTTGTGACGAGCGGAAAACTGTTTCACCATTTTGTAAAGCAGGAACTGGTCTATGTACTTGCAAGCCCAATTACAGTGGACCAAAATGTGACAAATGTGCACCAGGATTTTATGATTATCCAAGTTGCCATGGTAATTTTAAAATTTTATATTTGGGTCAATTTTGATTTTTAGTGATTTTCCTATTTGTTCAAGCTGTAAATCCTGTTTTTGGTTTTTGTATTTATAGCTTGTGAATGTTCAACAGCTGGTTCTGTGTCACCTGTGTGTAATTCTATTAGTGGACAATGTCCATGTGGATCAAATTATGAAGGTTTCCGCTGTCAAAGATGTAAATCTGGTTTTTATGGTTATCCACAGTGTGCTTCGTGTGATTGTGATAGTGTAGGCTCGAAGTCTGTTAATTGTGATTCTGAAAATGGACAATGCAGTTGTGTGCCTCTTTTTGTTGGCAAAAAGTGCAATCAATGTCAACCAGGGTTTTATGGATTTCCAAATTGTAAACAGTGCAACTGCAATCCGACTGGAACTGAAGTTCAATCAGGAGGAAGCATTGGTGATTGCAGTTCTAATAACAACGTAATGAAATGTTTTCATGTATTTATGCAGAACTTAACTTGTTAGTAAATGAGACTAGTCATAAGACTGGAAAAATCCACAGGAAGTTGCCACAAACCTATTAAATACCATAAAAAAATAACACAGATTCTTTAAATTTGTTTTTTCATTATAAAAAGTAAAAAAACTTGTGAATTGGCTTTTGGACCCAGCTTTGGGACTGTTAAGTATACAACAAAACTCAGTTTTACTGTTGGTCTAAGTTAAATCAGAGGAATTGTGCTAATTCCTATAGTTTTTCCATATTTGCAGCAATGAACAAAATGAGGATTGAAAAAAACTTATCAATGTTTAAAAGAAAGGGCTGTTGTACGAACTCGAAAAGAATTAGCACAATTTTAAATTACTGATTAATTTTATCTGCTATTAAATTTTACTAACAAGGTAGTAAAGAGAATTATATCTGTGTGATACACAATGTGAAAAATATATTTAGGGTCAATGCGTGTGCAAACGCAATGTGAAAGGTTTGGAATGTTCAGAATGTAAATCTGGTTACTACAACTTGCAGGAATCAAATCCTGATGGATGTTCAGGTATGATGCATATAGATTTCTATTCACATAGATGTTCTTTATGTTCTTGTTCATTGGAAATCCTATGAATGTACCCAACAAAGTATTTTGTAGGGTTTTGTTATTTTATCTGTTTATTTGTATGACTTGCTTTGAGGAATAATACATGAAAATACCTAGGACAAAATTTATCTATAAAATTAGTAAATCCAAGGTTCTGAGTAAAAGAGGGCATAGATACAATACCCTGGCTAGCACAGTTAAGCCATACTTGACATTCTTTGTAAAAATGTTGATTCATTATTTCAAGACAAAACTGGCTCCTGACAAACATGCTGTAAACCTAAAGAAAATTTTTTCTTTCCTGTCACACGACTATACTGTACTGTATTTAAAATTTTTTATACATACAATCATCAATTTAAAGGAATATGTTACTTATTATGTAGATTGTAAATGTGAACAAAAGGGTTCAGTAAATGGCTTGCTATCATGCTCAGAAGGTGGACGATGTAAATGTCGCGAGTTTGTGGAAGGATCAAAGTGTAAAGAATGTGAAGATGGCTACTTTAACTTGAAAGATGTAAACATGCTTGGTTGCTCAGGTTCTCTTCATTCTATATCATTACTGTTCTTGTTTTTTAGGAATTGCAAAGTGTAGTAAAGTTCTTGACTATTCACATGTTTACTCTTTGTCAGTAACAGCTTACTTGGTTATTTAAGTTTTTATTTTGTTCGTTTTTTATAAATCTCTTCAGCAGCATTTTTTGTGTTAATGTTTCTTTTTGTTAGAAAAAGAATTTGTGAAATTAATTTGTTTTATCTCCAGGTTGTAATTGTAATAACGGTGGTTCTCTGGATACTAAATGTGCTAAAAATGATGGCCAGTGCAGGTGCCGACCAAATGTTTCTGGAAGACAATGTGACAGGTAGCATTATTTGTGCCAAAAAACTCTTATTTTATTGATGCACATGCCTTAAAGGCACATAATCACCTTGTTCGCAAATTTTTTTGAGGTCCCTATTTTATTGTAAAAACTGACAGATTTATATGAGAAAAAGTTGTCCTGAAATTTTTTTTAAAAACTAAAAAGCAGAACATGTTCAAATGTTTTACTGAAATGACAAACTCACCCCAATTTCTCTCTGCCTACACAGCCAGCCATTGCAATTCATTGCCCGATTCACACAATCTTAAATGCACGTCAAATCAACCATATGGTTGCTGGATGCATGCCATCATAGAAAACATAATCGATAAGGGAGAGCATGTGTAGCTGCATTTCCATCATAATGTTTTTTAAAAATAATATCAACAAAGTTCTGACAATGATAAATTGATCAAAGTTTCTGTGTTATTCTATATGGATTTAATGTTGTAACTTACTCAAATCAGGCTTCTTTGCAACACCCAGGTACCTCTTGATATTGTTTTTGAAGACAGCTTTGCCTCACTGTTGCCTTAGTTTTTTATGGTGCTCCTTGGTTCAAATAGTTAGTCGCTTTCTGATGGAGAGAGTAATGTCGATCCATTTTAAAATAATATATGTTTTTGGAAATTCCCTTTTTTTATGCTTTAAAAGTATTTATCTCCATAGTTCTTTAACTATCTTTAAACCTCCACTTTGAGCACTTCCCTGCTTCTAAGTTTTCCCAAAAATTATGCAAAACCTTGGCCATACATTTTAATAAATGGAAGAGCTTGTGGTAAACATTAATTATCATAATAGTGGCTATAAGGCAGGATTTACCTCCAATTTATCTCTAATTTCGTTTTGTTGTTTTGTTTTACCCGTGATTTATTGATTTCCAAAAGCAATTTAGCAAACTTCGTCTCAGTGCTCATAAAAGGCAAGGCCGTCTGTTTACCTACTTCTTGGCTGGGAATGAGTGATCAAGGTAATTGTTAAAAAATGGCCAGTGGAAAATAACAAAAAGAAACTTAAGAAATTAAAGTACCGTTATTTCCAATTTTCAGGAAAGTTATAATGCGTCCTGGACTATGAAATAGATCAAATAAATGCATGTGTTAATTTTTTTTTCGATAAGGGTGATTATGTGCCTTTAATGACCCGTTCTAATAATCACTCTGTATGGAGATATGCCCAAATATTCAATAATAATTTGTACACATTTAGAGTTGATTGCAAGTTTTACTTCCCAACCTTACATCACATTCAAGCTGAAATGGAAGATGGCGTCACACCTGATGGTGATGCAGTTCGATTTGATTACCAAGAGCAAAAATTTCCTGGATACACCTGGAAGGGTTTTGTCTTACTCAATGATATCCAGGTGCAGGAATAATCTACTTTGTTTCATATATCTTGAAACCTTTTCTCGTTTATTAATGTCTGGATCTTTTTAATACAAACTAATATCTCAGGCCATATATGAAGCTCCATAACCGTTTGTAACATGATTCTATACATTTTATTGATGAAAATGTTAGCATCTAGATAATAGTGGCAACAGTGTAAAAAAGTTCTAATTCTGACAGGTCATTGCTAACATCAAGACATTGTAATATCAATTTGTACCTTATTTTAATCAGTCTTTCATGATCAACCTAATGAACATAACATCAAAACAAATTTTTAAAAAAAAACTATTTTCTGGATGGATTATTAATGTCTTCAAAATTTTTAAAATATATGTATTTTTACCTGTAAGTTTTCCCAACTTGTTTTTTTTATGGGCCATACAGCTATTTTGTTATTATCATTGTATCACCCCCTCTACAGGATAAGTTACCATCTAGTTACAATACAAGCTACAATATGTTTTATACTGTTTACTTTAAATTCTAGCCATCGATCGTTGTTACGATTAATATCCCAAAGACATCCTACTACCGCATCATGGTAAAATATGTATTAAATCAAATTAAACCAGCTTCGGGTAGTGTTTCTGTTTATAAAAATGACCCAGGTAAGAACAATATTGTTATTATCATTTTTCTCCTTTTTTATATGAGGGAATATTACTTACAAATATTACTTACAAATACTTAACTTTTATGATGAAATTTAGATAAAGCTTTACTTCTGGGAGCTGTGACGTTTATTCCTACACAGAAAGGAAATTCAATTAATTCACGTTACGTAACTGTGTTCGAAGAAAACACGGATAATCTACTTTATTTTCCTTTATCAAGTGGGACCTGGAAAGTTAAAATTGATATCAGTGATTCAAACATCCTCATGGTAATTATTTATTTATTTATTAAATGCACCATTTTTATCTTATGTTTTTATTGTACTATTTCATCGTTTTAATTCTACAGAACAACCACTTGTGTTATGTTCTGTTCTCATGTTGAGTGCTAAACAAAAATGGCCATTTTAAGTCATCAACTGTAAACACTAAATTTAACCAGGCATGTTTAAAAAATCAATGTTTCATGATTTTCATTTCACAAAAAAAATTTGTTTGACTAATGTCAATTTAATAAGTAAGAATACATTATAATTAAGTCCTATTGCAGTATACCCTAAAACTTTCGTATAAAGTAACTTGACAATTAATAAAAAAATGACATGAAGTCCCAGTTGTTAAAACCAAATTAGTCTAGCTCTCAAACGTAAAAAAACCCTTGTCGATGACATCACCCAAAACTAAAAATTGGAGATTTCCTAAACTGTTTATAATGCGATATACTATGTTATATGAATCATTACCTCAGAAAAACCTGACGGAAGTAAACTTTTCCTCTGGACTTCCAACTGGCTTTTAATATTTTGTATAATTTCTTTCTTAGGATCATATTGTTATGCTACCTCAAGAATATTCTCATGCTAAGAATTTACAAAAATCTGTACGAACACCATGTACTGTCGATACAGAAGAGAAATTCTGCAACTTATATCAATATGTTTCTATTGATAAACCTGGTTTTGTGAAAGCTGAAGCAGAAAATCCTGGCCAGTCAACTCAAATAAAGAAAGTTCCTCTTTTTAATGATACTAGAGTTTTGTCTAAATTGGATTATCAGGCAATGGTGTTATTGTCTCCAGAATTTGTAAGCAAATAATATATAGTTCATTTGATGGTTATCAGCCATTTTTTCTATAGGAAGATAACAGATGTTATTCATTTGTTGTCCTTTTAAAACTTTAAGCAGATATACAAGATGGATACAACTTTGTGAAAAAATTAAGTTTCTTCACTTACTGATATTTTTCTGCAGAAGTAACTTTAATTGCATTGTAAAATGTCTTGATTTTTTTCACTGTAATAATATATCACAGATAAAATTCTCTGCTTGTCCACGAATGTGCTTTAAACTACAGATGAGCTTATGCACCGACTTTTTTAAAATATTGTTTTAAAATACAGTCATATATTAAATTAAACAACATTAAAATAAAAGTTACATAAAATTAAGCTATTATAAAATTTCGCCTTTTTTTAATAGTGGTAAAAACTTTGCTAACCTTTTATTTAGAAACAACAAGATGTTATATTTTCTGTGCCAAAACCTGGTCAGTACATGGTTATGATTCAATACTACCATGAATCCTCTGAAGCCAAGTACCTTGATGTGTATGTTCGCAGTAGGACTAAAATCCAAAAGGGAAAAATCTGGTTGTATGAATGCAGGTACTGTTTTTCTTTTTACCAGAAAACATACCTTTTTCTTGTGTGATATTTTTGAAGAAAGGACTTGATCTATATAGCTATGTATATGATCTATATTAGATATGTAATAACGAGCCAGTAGCCCATGAATAAATCCACTCGTTCACCTGTCCTTTATATACAATATTTCTTGTGTTCTACTACTGTGCTGCCATTTTGTGCAGAGACAGACAAAAACAGCTATTATTATCAAGATGTCTAAATCTTGTTATCAATGGCAATCTACATTTTAAATATTTCATAGCTTTGATGAAGCCTATTATAAGTGACCAGAGACATAAGATAATACTCACGTCACAACAGTTAGTTGGACTAGACCTAGTTGGCATATTAGGCTTGTACGTTTGATCTGATTCAGTTTAGTTGTTTATTTGACAATACATTTTTCACAGATACACATTTGGTTGTCGACAAGTTGTATTGGAGTCTGGATTGCATGGTGTTGCTATTTTTAATGTTAAAAACACCAAAAAACATTTGATATCTATTGTGTCCAGAGCAGATGCCATAGTAGCAGTGGTAATGTGTTTTAATATTTTATATTTTTATTTGCTAAAAAATACACAATTCCCATTTTGGAGAAATAATATTTTGCTTTCTGCAGGAAAATAATAAAATAGCATTTCTTTTGTTATATTTTTCAGCTAAGTGCAGAAAGAGAGAGTAAATTTTAATTAGTGCTGCTTTCCATAGGATTCTGTTATCTTTGTTCCATATCAAGAATGGAGTACAGATTACATTTCTCCAAAGTTTTACTGTACCACGAAAGATGGTAAATGTACCACTACTGAATATCCAGATATTAAAAATGGCAGACTGGTGCTTCCAAAGCAAACCAGTGGTGAACCAAAACCAAGTTACGTTATAGATCCCAATGTGAAGTTAATGTATTTAAAATCTGGTGCTAATTCAATTGAATTGAACGGTATGGTACTAAAAATTGGTTTCTGACTTTGATGACTAAAACGTATAGCAAAATCTCATTTTACAATTTTGATTGACTTTTTTTTTGTACATAGAGTAGCCAATAAAACAACAAATTTTTCACCATAGATATTGCTGTTGGCAGATATCACATTATAGCCCATTATTACCAACCCAATCATCCTTCATTCACATCCAGGACAACTTTGTATTCTGGCTCAGGTGCTGGCCTTCCAGGAGATTCGAATTTCATGTACTGTCCGAACCTGAATGGATGTAGAGGACCTATCTTTAGTAAAATTAGTAACGATAGCTTCGTTTTTGTTGATGGAGGAGCACAATTTCGTGTCGATATACCTACTGGAAAAGATGCTTGGATAGTAAGTATCAATCATTAATGAACTTTTGTTTATGTAAACTTGTCAGACATGGGAAATTTGTGGAAATGATTGTTTTTTGCAATGGCATTATCTTCATAGAGACAATAGTGATAACAATATGTCACTGCCTTACAACGTTTTTAAATACATCTATTGGATCTTGAAAAATCTTATTTCTGTTCTGGCACCTTATGTCAAAAGTATCTGTCAATCCCCAAGTGAGTGCACATAGACCCATATGAAAGTTAAAGTAAGTCACAATGAATGGACATTTATATGTCATAAGACCTTTTTGAATTCCATTATCTACATATTTCCTCCATCAAAAGTTGGTGATAACCTTTTTTTAAATATATGCTTCAACAGAGGTACTAACAGTGCAGGAGTTGGATATTATTACAAATATTACAGTGAAGACACTTTAGATGAATAGGACATGCTATTACATTTTTTTAATATGCTTGCAAATGAGCGTTGATGTATTGCTTATGTCTAGTTGAGGTCTAAGTTAAGTCTGGTTTATGCAAAAGAAAAAGAAAACATTTTGCCATACTTCAAGTTGTAGTAGCAATGATTCACCATATTTCCAGACCTGTTACATGAAATATCAGCCTTTTGTATTTGTCCTTTATAATGATTTTAATATGTTTTTTAGGAGTATATAATGTTGGTTCCAGAAAATATCTCTCCAGAAGCGGACATGTTTTCTTTTAAACCACTACAACTTACAAAGGACTTCCAGGAGCAGTGTGGCTTGGATAATTATTATGTCAAGCCTGATACAACAGGTTTCTGTCGTGACAGTGTCTTCAGCCTAACAACAGCATTCAATGATGGTGCATTACCATGTATTTGTAACTCAGAAGGTTCTATTTCAACTGCATGTGAATGTGAAAACTTTGGAGGTCAATGTCCATGCAAGGAAAACGTGATTGGAAGAACATGCTCCAGATGTAAAATTGGTTATTATGGTTTTCCAAACTGCAAACGTAAGCCAAATTAATTCCCATATATGTTATATATGTGGTTGTTTTTTTATTATATAAATTAAGGTATGTGATCTGTTAATATCTTAAGGAGAGAAAATTTTTGTAGGTTTATTTGGGCAACTTAGTTTTTGGATGGTGTTTCGTCAGAATTTATGTTCACAAGTTTTATTTGGTTGTGGAAGAGAGTCATTTTGTCTAAATTATTTTGATCGATCAGGAGGTGTGAAATTTACTGACAAGTACGGGGACAAATCTCTAAGATTAATGGATCTCATAAGAAAAGCCTTGCATGATGAAAGAATATAGAAAAAATAATTTAACCTAAATTTACATTTATAAAGATTTTACACGAGCATGTGATTTACCGAAAATGCCAAACTGCAACGTTTTTGTAATATAGCTTTCTTGACAACATTGAGTAATTACTTTTTTAGCTTGCAATTGTTCTAATTGTGATGATATTACGGGCCGTTGTACCTGTCCACCAGGAGTAATTGGTGAAAAATGTGATCAATGTAAGCCAGGCACATTTGGTTATGATCCTGTTATTGGGTGTCAGCCTTGTAATTGTGATAAGCAAGGAACTGGTATAGATGATGCTGTTTGCAATGTCATTACTGGCAAATGTCCTTGTAAAGAAAACTTTGGATCTCGAAAATGTTCATCTTGTGCTCCTGGCTATTATAACTATCCAATATGTAAGAAATGTGAATGTTTTCAAGGTGGAGTGACTGATGAAAAATGCAATGGAAATACTGGAGAATGTTCGTGCCAGGTATAAACAAAAAATAAAATTGCTAACAACATAATGTTTAAACATATCATTTTACTGTCTGGCGGAGCAGCCATTTTTCAATTCGTACGAAAGTTTTAACAGCTAGCATCAAGGCCAATTTTAAGAAAAAAGTCTAGATTCCAAATACCTAGAGTATTTGAAACTAAACTTTCCCTAAAATTGAGTTAATTACAAATATGAAAAAAGCCTCTTTCCATGTGTGTTTAGTTTACCTCTAAGCTTTGAACTACCAGCTCTATGCTTGTCATGCAGTTTGATATATAACCTTCCTATGACAATGGAATCTTATAATTTAACATGTTTTCGCCATGAAATATCCTTTATGGTTTTGTGATAAAACTTTTCTGCATTAGAACAATGTTGTTGGCCCACAATGTGATGAATGTCCATCTGGATTTTTTAAAACAAAAGACACCACAGGAAAACAGTTGTGTACAAAATGTTGGTGCCAAGGTCGATCAACAAAATGCAAAGAATCTGAACTATTTAGGTAGAAATTTTCCCTGTTTTGTTTTAATTTTTTTTTATATCTTACGCAACTTAGATTAAAGTTATCTCATCAAAAGTTTTATAAAATTTTCTGTTTGATTTCTTAAGTGTCCTAAATAATCCTATGTATGTAAAAACCTTTTTTAGTGCTCTTTTTGTGTTATCTGTGTGTGCTTTTAATTTTTGTTCTTAAATTTTATTTCTGCACAATATTAAGTATACACTTCCCTAATATGTAATAAGAAACTTATATTGCAGAAACAAAAAAATATATATTTATATATACAAACTTTTCTGGTGATTTTTTAATACTTTATATTTAACAACTAATGTGATATAAACATTTTAGAGCTGTAATTGTAACAACAACAGCTGGTTGGAAAGTATCATTGTCAAACACACAAGCACAAAATGGTAGTGTTGACAACCTTGAGGTTGAGGTAGCTGCTCCACTTACGGATGTTCGCTCCGAAGACAATGAAAATATTGTTTACTGGATTGCACCAAGTGAATTTTTAGGAGACCAAGTATGTCAAATTTAGGTCATTTCCATAATGCACTCACTACTCGTTAATTCTAAGTTTTTAAATTTCATGGTAGCAGTTGCTAATGTTGTGTTTAAAATTTAACATTAATTTATGTTATTTTCAAAATAATTTTTGTACTATGTACATCTTTCCTAAATTATCTTTCTTGGATATACCACAGCTTGTTATTAACTTTAAAATAAAATGAGTGGAATTTTCAAAAATTCTTTGATTCATACAGCAACTAACAACCTGCTGAAGTTTTTAAATTCGCACTAACTGATCTCTGCTCTAAAATGACTCTCGTCTCTGCTCATTAGTACAAGTAAAAAAATTGAAGAAATCCGACAAAACTGGACTTTCTCATATTGGAAAATATACTCACACCAATTTAACGCAATGTTGAATAATGATTTTAAAATCAAAATATGAAAATTCAAATATAATTGGAAATTATGAACAAAAAAACACTTACAAGCGGCTTTTGTGAAAAAGGGGGAAAATAATTTATTTCTTTAAACAGCCAAAAACAGTGTATTGTGAAAGTCTTAGGCCTTTTTTTGGAAGTTCAACAATTAAAAAAAACAGTGTACCATAAATAACGGATTAAGGGCGCTCATTTAAAAATTTAATATTGATATTCAGCAGGGGTGCTTATTAATTTTTTTTCAGAAAAGCAAATTTTATTTATAGCAGGGGCGCTTATTTACAAATATTTCCCCAACCCTTGGGCGCTTATTGGGCACGGGGCACTCAATCTTCCATTTACGGTATTGTGAAAGTCTTTTTAAAAGTTTAACAACAATTTTTTACAATAATGTAAAATTTCATGATATTTTCATTTAAATTTATATAATTAATTGTAGCTGGGAGTCTAATTTATAAATATAAATTACTTGTGCATTTTTTTATTGCTTTATAAATATTACAATACAAATATTTGTTGTCGTTTTTTAGTATGTAAAGGAGTCTTCTTATTTATAGTCAGTTTCATATGGTGGCCAACTCTACTATTACTTTGAATACACTACGAAAGATGGGAAGAGCCAGCCATTGGATGATTTACCGGATGTGTTGATAAAAGTAAACATTTTTTTACTGTATTAGAGTCTGTATAAGTACAAAGTGATTAGCATTTGTGTATGGAGACTGGTTAGGACGGTTCTGCCATTATTGATTCTTCCGCCACGTTTTTTAAAATACATAATTTGTGAAAGATTATTTCTTGGACATTTTTCTTTTTTGTACTACTGTATCCAAGTAAGCTTTTAAGTTTTCTTTTGAGTAATCTTTTTTACTTATCTGCCATTTAGAGTGGTAAAACTATGTTGAAATCCAATATCCAATTACTTCGATCACCAGCTACCACGCAAAGATTCAAAATTTTGTTAAAAGAGGTATTGATGTTTTGTATGTACTTGATGTGTTCTCACCTTTAGGAAAAACAAAAGAAAAGAAAAGAAAAAATGATATAGAAATTCTTAATGAATTCTATATGCCAATGTAATCAGATCAGGGTGTATGTAGTAGTACAGGCACCAGCACACTCATTAGCTTTGTTGCAATTAGTGGCCCCAGTGGAAACACCCAGAGGGTCGTCTAAAGACTTGAAGATTATTATTATTAAGAGGGATACATACTCAACGGACTCTCAGTGATCAACATACTTCTTTAGCTTTTTAAACTTATTTTTTGATGTTACACTTTCTTTATTTTGATCATCAGAATCGAAATAGGACGGAAAACAAAACATCAATTGTGAAATTTTTGAAATGGGAAGATGAACCCAACATTTTATTTGACCAATTTGAAAAGTTATTTTTGAGTACATGTGAATATAAATACATATTTTGATAAGCTGCTTAACATTGCCATTTTAAAAGGGAGATTTCGCGTTTATGACCTACCCGTTATATAACCTGATTGTCAATTTTAGTATTCCCCGATATCATTATTCATAATTTTTAAATTAATCCCTTTTGACTGCTTTTTCAGAATAACTGGGTCTTGGAAGACGATTCTCCAGTATCGCGTGAGCAAATGTTGTCTGTCCTTTCAAAAATTGAAAGCCTTCGAATTCGAGCAACACACGATGGAAATGCTGGTACCTCAACTCTATGGAACATCACAATGGATGCAGCTGTTTCACAAGGCTCTGAACCTATATTTAACATAGAGGAATGTTTGTGTCCTAAGGAATACACAGGTCTTTCATGCTCACGATGTGCTGCTGGTTACACAAGACAAAGAGATGGTAGTTGTGGTAAATGTGAATGTCTGGGCAGAAGTGATATATGTGATCCAGATAGTGGTGTTTGCAAAAATTGCACACATAATACACAAGGTAAGATTCGCACAAAAAGCTGGCAACAAGAATAAGACAGTTTTTGATTTAATTCTTTTGTAACAAATGTAAAAATGGGTTTTGATATTTTCTTTGTTCATGTGTCAAAATATTACCAGGAGTAGCGATAACTCCTTTGATCATTCTGCGACTTTATCACAAAAGCGGGGGTTCAACTAAATTCAAAGCTGCAATATTTTATAGGGCAATATTGCCATCAGGGCATTATAAACTGCTATAAACATTGTGATGCATTCCCTTTGATGAATACAACATGTTTCTAGTGTAGCAGTGACCATTTGAAATGTTTCCTTTTGTTTTTCTAGCTACCTTTTATTTTAAAATACATTTTTTTTTGTGCTAAGGTAAATAATTCGTCACGTTTTTTACTGAGTTATTAATTAACCCGATTTTAAGATTTTAGCTGCAAACGTACATCCTGAGGGGCTACTTTGGCGGCTGCAAGCTTTAATGTTGTTCTCTTAACTAAATTGTTTTATTTGATTCGGTGCTTTTATCCTACCTAACATAAATTGATTTTTGCCTGGTGGAGCTAGAGGTGCAGCTTGAGTCATGTAGCTACCTAGTTTTTCTTAATCTCTTTTGCAAAATATGAAATTTTGCTTACGTCTATCCAATTTACCTCTTCTCTGTTTTTTGAATCAATGCAAATTGCTCAAAATAACTTTATTTGCCCCATATGAAAGGGTTTTATGAAGAAAAGGTTGTGTATTAAGGAAATGGGGTTTTAAGGATTTTGAGCATCTTGATTTGAATTTCCAGTTCTGAGTGCTCTATGTGCTCTAAATAAACTTCTATTTAAACAGTTCATCTAGATTCAACTCTGATTGCACCAAATCAACAAAAGAAAATAAGAAATGGAGCAGTTAGAGAATTTGAGATTAAATAAAATAGCCCCTCGAGTAACTTGGTACAAAAAGTTATGTTAATTCCTGGGTCTTTGTGCACAGATAGAGGCTATTATGGCACAGATTATCTGCTATCTAAATAACTTTTTTTATAGAATTCAAGGTCAGTAAAATAGAGCTAATTTGTTATTTTTAGGAGATCAATGTGAGAAATGCAAACCTGGTTTCTATGGTGATAAATGCACAGCTTGTGAATGTCCCACTTCAGATCCAGCCAACAATTTCGCTGACTCATGTAGCGTTGATCTTGATTCCAATTTGTTGATATGTCAGTGTAAGGATGGTTATGCGGGTTCTCGATGTGAGAAATGTGCTGATGGTTTTTATGGTGAACCAAATAAGCCTGGTGGTAGTTGTAAAAAGTGTTTGTGTAATGGCAATATTGACTCAGAATTGAAAGGTACCTTGATTTTTATATTATTACCAAGAAAGAAAACACTATACTGTTTTATCCAAAGGAATTTTGTACTCTTTTAATTATTTTGTGATCTTTACCAGGAAATTGCGATGCAGTCACTGGCAAATGCCACAAGTGTACTAAAAATAACGATGGTGATCAATGTGAGAAGTGCAAGCCTGGTTTTTATGGTGATGCAATTGATAAGAAAGACTGTAGAGATTGTAAGTGTAATGCATGTGGTGCTGAAGATGTTGCATGCAATGGTACCAATGGACAGTGTCAATGCAAGCCAAATGTTGAAGGTAGTCGATGTAATCAGTGCAAGGTATTGCGATGTTTTCTGCTTTTATACTATAGGCATAATGGAAAAAAACCTTCCCGTTAAATTAAAACTACAATCTTTGACAAAAAATTGAGACGAAGGCAGTTTTTCCTTATTTTTCAAATATGGACAAAAGTCAAACAAGTGCCAATGCTCTGCAGCTGGCAGGCTACAAAGTCGCTGCTCTTGCACACACGTAGGCCAGGCAGACAGCGTTGAAAAGTTGCTAGTCACATTGTCTAGCACGCCCGCACACCGAAATAATCCACGTCGGGCACACTAAGACCCCAAAATTCGTGAAAATCGCCATGCTGACGTCAGCAACAATTAGCACATTTTAAGAATTGAGAAGTGAACTTTGACAAGTTCAAAATGTGTGAATCTAAGAAATAGCCTACGCAATTACCAAGATTGTAGCTCTAATTCTAAGTAGAATTTCACGTTGGGTTTATTATTACACAGGAACCTTAACGTTTCTTTGTATCGATTAAAGTCAATGTCTTATTTTCAGCCAAACACATGGAACTTTAATGCTTGTCAAGGATGTGAAGATTGCAGTTGTGGTGCTGCTTCAGAAGGTCAACAATGTGATTTGAAAACAGGACAGTGCAAATGTTTCAAGACTGTTATGGGAAAGAAATGTGATTGGTGCGAATTAGGGTATTATAATTACTCATCAACGGGCTGTCAAAGTAAGTGCTGTGCTGCAATCATTCTTTTTTCTATGTCTTGGGAATATATATAAAAGATAATTCAATCACAAAGATTATTTGGCACATATATATAATGTTTTGTGGTTCTTCTTTGTACATTGGTAAATCCAATTTTCAAAGTCTTCTGGTGATAAAAAAGAAGATTCATATTTTCGAATTGCACTTGTTTTTATACAATTCCTTTTCCTATTTTGCATTCTTGACGTTGAGAAATTCAAAACTTTCTTTACAGAATGCGAGTGTGGAGGAAAATTCTGTGATGTAAAAACTGGAAGCTGCGATTGTGGAATATTGGGAGAGAAATGTACACTGTGTCCACGTGGTTATATTATTGAGAATGAAAAGTGTGTCGAATGTGATAATTGTGTTCAAAATATTCTAAAGCGTGTCAATATATTGATACATAATGCAACTGAGATCGAGAAAAACATTATTCCACCAGATGTATTAAAAAATGTTTCATTGGTTACCGTCAATGGAACTCTGTTAAGGTAAGGTTTTTGTCAAGTTTTTTAGATTGCTGTGTAATTAATGCGAATATTTTATTAAAAAAGTTTAAAATACCTTTGATGGGTACATGTTTTATAATGTAATAAGACAGACATGTCAAATATCGGTTCCTCATTTAAATGCCTACACTTTTTACATCATATCTGATTGACCATTGATGTTGGCCTAAAATGTTGACTGCAATCGAAAAATTAACACCAACCCGTCCAATAAAAAAGGTTTGTACATATAATGTTAATTATTTTTGAAAACCTTTCCTTGTTTTCAGGCTTTCAGAAGATGCGAAGAAGTTTGAGAGTGAGTTAAAAACTTTACGAAAGGCAATTGGCTTTGGCGAATATGGGATATTTCCAGGAGATCTTGGTGTATATAGTGTACAATCGTTTAAAGATTGCATGTTCAGTCATGAACCAGTTATTAAGAAACCATCAAATGTTACTCCCACCATCGTAGCAAGCATTCCAACAGCAACTACTGAAAAATCCAATACAGATATTTTGACTGTTTCATCTAGAAGAAATGGAACTACATATAAACCTCGAACTTTTACAATGTCTGCTAATCAAACTATCAAAGTAACAACTAGTGCTACTGAAAATGTTACAAGACCTGTTACTAATTACACAAATATGACCACTGAAACATCAGTAGTTCCTACTACTACACCACATGCAACCACTACTGAAGCTGCAACTGCGACCGGGGCTGCAACCACTACCGGAACTACAACCACGACCGGAGCTGCAACAACGACCGGAGCTGCAACTACGACCGGAGCTGCAACTACGACCGGAGCTGCAACCACTACCGGAACTACAACCACGACCGGAGCTGCAACCACGACCGGAGCTGCAACTACGAAGGACGCAGCAACCACGACCGGAGCTGCAACTACGAAGGACGCTGCAACCACGACCGGAGCTGCAGCCACGACCGGAGCTGCAACCACGACCGAAGCTGCAACCTCAACCGAAGCTGCAACCACAACTGAAGCTGCAACCACTGTCGATGTAGCAATAACTGCTGAAGCAGAAACTACTACCAATGCACAGATCACGACAGATGTTACTACTGAGTTCTCCTCAACAGAACCAACTACTACTGAACAAATAACAACAACAGAAGAAACAGTGATAGGCCCCTTACAACTTGAAACAACATCATCAACAGGTCTTCGTAAACGAAGAGACTCTATTGAAGTCGTAAATCGTAAGTTGACTTACTTACAAATGTGGCAAAACTGGACTTTTTTGCGTGTTACTTGTTATTCAAAGTATATTTTGTTGTTTTGTGATCCACTTGTATGCAGAATATTGATAAATCGCTTTCATATGTGTCAACATATTGTCGGTGGAGGGGAAAAAACAAGGAACTAGGTTTTCTTTTCAGTGTCTGAAATATTCTTGTTTCAATAATTTCTAGATCAGCGTTGCCCGGCGTCTCTTGCAAAAGTGTTAGAAAACACTCATGGAAACTTCAATACATCAGACACGAAAATATCAAACTTGGAGAGCAATGCTTACCAGTCTTCTGAAAGTGCAACAGATACGAAAGAACGTGCTGAAGATCTGATGGAAAAGATTAAATCTTTGTTGAAAGAATTACGAGGTTGGTTGCTAATCTGAACAACCTGGACAGAATTCTGTAACTGCTATTAAACAATATAAAATCTAAGTGCATCTGCTGGTATACCTTAAGGGAAAGAATCTTCGCAAACTATAATTTTGCGAATGTCAATCTTTATATTGTTTTTATGTGTCTCGGAATATGGTACAAGTACATTTATTATCCAATATTGATGTCCAATATAAGTATAATTAGAACTGAAAGGTTATGCAACACTTGTTTTCCTTACAGAAACGTTAGCTACGTTATGCAGATCTATTTGGTGTAAATGCTACAAAAAAGAATTAAATTACTCTCCCTTAGATGTCCATAATGTTTTGGTTCCACATATAGGGATCTCAAAGGTCAAGAAAATCACGTTTCCTATAATATGACTTAAAATGCCTTTCTAAATTCTTTTGTTTTAAACCGTCTATATATTTTAAAACATTATAAAATTTTCATAGGAATTCTGAGTTTTGCCAATACAACACTGGGTGGTCTGGATTTTGGTTCAATGGATTCAAATTCTTCATATGCGGAAGCTAAAAATATTTTAAAAGAACTACGAGCTCGAAATTTCTCCAAAGTAACTGCAACCAGTAACCGCGAAAAATTGTCATCCATTAATGCTACGATCATTGCAAACAGATTAATGAAACAAGCCATGGACCTCGACGAGAAAGCCCAAAAGTTTAACAGTACGTTTAAAGATTTCTTGGAAGCATACAGAAGTTTGAAAACTGAGAGTCGGATGACAAATGCGCATGCTGATAATGCAACAAACCTTTTGAAAATGGCCATGTCTATTGATTATAAGGTGATAACTTTTCACTTAAAGTTGTTACTTTTGGAGAACATCTAATCTCTTTACCTAGCCTCTTAGTTTTTCTAACATTATTAAATTTCTGCATAAAATTATTTCTCATCAAGTACTGAGCAGGCTAAAAGACCTGAATATACAGGAAACGACCTTGCTTAGGAAAACCTAGAAAATTAAGGAAATTAAGGAAATATCTTCTGTTATCACTATTCTTTCGCAATGTTTGTCTATTCTGATAATTTATTTTTTACAGATTTGATCAATTTTGTTGTCATAACAACTTTTTTGTTTGGGATCTAATTTGTTGAATTTTTTAAAACCTGTAAACCTCTTAATGTTTTTAAAGAATGTCGTATCCCTTACATGTATTTAAATTAACCCCCAGCAAAGCCTGTGACAACTCAGGGCATTTTGTGTTGCGGTTGGGTTTTCATGTTGTTATGAACAAATATTGAACTTTATGAATAGCTATTAACTTTTTTTGATTTTTTTCTAGTCTATTATAGCTGAAGCCGAGAAAATCAACAAACGGAATGACGTCATATTACTTGACGCGAGATCTATTCTTGAAATGGCAGAGGAGGCACTTGCTATAGCCAAAGACACATTTCAGGTTAAAACCTAACTTGAAATGCATGTTTAAATTCTCAGTGTTTTTGAATAATTCTGGATCTCTGATTTCACTTTCAGTTAAGGTCATTTCCATTTGGCTGTATTTTCCGCTGTAACGCAAAAAATAAGAGTTTTGGTTAGTTTTTTGGTTGGGCAAAACCTCTAATTTTGTCAAAATGCACATGCGCTAACAAAAAACACGTAACCTTTTTGCGCTATAAAGGAAAATGCAGTCAAATGAAAATGAGACTTTAGTGTAATTTGGTAAATTGTGAAGGAAGTCTTATAATTTTATATTATAACTTTAAATTTTAAACAAAAATAGATAAAAGGGTGGACAATTTTAGTTACATATCAGTACACTATAAAACAAAGATTTAAAACCTTCTAGGTTTTTTAAATATGGGATTTTTTGTTTCTAGTTACTTGGGAACAAGACAGGATCTCTTGGACAATTCATGATGGAGCTGAGAGATTATGTAGAAAGACTTCGGTTTGACCTTGATATGACCAAGCAACCGGTAGCTGACTCTGTGAAGCATGCTATGAAGTTGAGAGAACTTGCCGATGAGTTGAAAATGCTGCTGCAGGATACAAAACAATTCGCAGCTGCAGCAATTCGTGCAGCAAAAGTGTATGGCGATATTGTTAATGCCATTTACGGAGCTCTTGCATCAGCTAGAATGTCAAATGCAACTGTACATGAGGCAAATCAAAAGGTAAATGATATTTGCTTCCTGTAAAACAAATTGTTCATTGTTATCTACTGACGTAATACCGTGCGTTTCATGCGTTTTGAACATGCAAAAAACTAGAATTTAAAAACAAGCATTTAAATGAATCGTTGAGATAACTCACGCTTCCTGTTTGCAATGCTTTTTCAGTGCTTACTGTAATTGACCTTGACCTATTGTTTTTATAATTTACAATTTGTCATTGTCACCTTTTTGTCAACGTGTTTCGATTTGTTATGAAAATTACCTAGGGTTCTTTAATATAAAGATATCTTCATCGAAAGAACGAAAAATGATGTCTCAGAACTGTTGTTATAGTCGACCAAGAAAAAAAAGATTTGTGTTCCAAAAGGAGGTCCGCCATGTTAAATTTCTGGAAATAATTTCACTTCTTTATCTGATCTTGTTGCTTGTGTGTGTGTGCTTATTTGTAAATTCCATTTAGCATGTTCGGTTCAGTAAATACCGTATTAAATTAAAAAGAACACCTTTCTTTTACTTTTCTGGCATTCATTTGTACTTTTGAAATTTAGGCTTCAAATGCACGCAATTTAATTTCTGCATCTAGCTAATGAAAAATATATTAAATTATACCAATTACCATTCCAGGCCATCGCAGCAAAGGATAATGCCATGGAATCAAAAAATAAAAGCAAGTCTGTCAGTGCAGCTGCTGATCAACTTTCAGACGATGTAAAGAAGACCATCAAAGTTTCACTGAGTGGTATTAAATTAAAAGTTGCCGAATTGAGAGGATTACGTGAAATCATACAGGGACGCATTGATGAAGTGAATGATGAATTTACAATTTTTAACAAAGAGAAGGAAGTTGGTGAGTCATTCCTCCAATACGCAATACTTAATAGAAAGTGCTCGATGAAAAGGACCTAGAAAGAGCAATTAATTTTTTAAAACTGCCCAACAGCTGTGTTATTTACTTAGTAGACTACCCTACCGACCACCCTACCGACTGGTAGCCTTTTAGTAGAGCATATAAAAATGATTTTCTTTTACTATCTAATTATGTAACTTGCTAAGTCAACACTTTAAAATATATATTTTTTTTTTTGGATTTACGAAGCATGATTCCATGTTTTTCATCAGCTTTTGTTCGTAAATGAACTATGCTTTAACCATGTTGAAAGGGTGTGCGGAGTTTTTTGTGTATTTATATTCTAACTATAGGCTTTTATTTTTCTGTTGGAAGATTCTTTACGTAGTATCTCTTGCTCAGTCGAGCGCTGTTAAAATTCAGAATAAAAATATTTCCGAACACCATATCATGTGTGATTCACCAAACATGTCTGAAAATTTTAACGCAAACAAAACTGCTATTTGTGCAGCGTAGTACTGTAAGGGTCGTCTTTAAAGTCTATGTTACGCACCATCTCTTTGGTTAGGCCACGGAGACACGAGGCAGTTATTTTCAGGCGATAGTAACAAATTCAATTTTGTAACAGTCGTCTAAAAAAAATTTATCATGTCGCGACACATCTGTGCAACAGGTTACATTTCCAGCACAACAAGGAGAGAATTCGGTATGATTAATGCATTCTGATTGGCTGAATACAAAAATGTTGACAAAGAATTGTTGCGGAAAGTGGCGACATGAAAAAAGCTTTTAGTAACAAAGTTTTTATGTTACCAGTAACAAGAAACAAAATCAAGTCGATTTGATTTTGTATCTTGTTACTGGTAACAAAAACAAATGCTGTTAGTAACCAAAAAATGCTGTAAGCAACAAGAAGCTGCACTGGCGACTCAAGTTAACATATTTGGCGATATTAATTAACATAAATTGTTACTATCGCCTGAAAAAGTTGCCTCGTGTCCCCATGGCTTCATTATCGTTTCTCTTTAATAACTGCCTTGTTTTTTTTGTATAATTTTACAAGTGCGTAGTACTGGAACTATATTCATCAGAAATGCGACTTTTGAGCAAATAAGAATTGCTTAAAGTGAATAATTTTGGTGGAAAACAATACGAATATGGCTGCAAAAATTTGACAGGAGTTCATGGATAGTAAAATGTAGAGTCCAGAAATAACCTTTAGTGACAGAGTATGTAAAAACATGTTATTTCGTTATTACTGCTATATTGGCGAAATTACATGATCACAAGCGTCTATTTTATAGGAGCGAAAGCAAAGAATGTTTCGAGCAGAGCAATGGACAGTGACAAGGTTGCGCAAGATGGCCAGAAATTGGTGAATAGAACTACTGTAAGTATATTAGGTTTTCTTTTTTTTGTATGAATTTATTTTATTGGTGCTGTTTCTGTTTCTGTCTATTTAAACAAATGTCACATACTGATCGTCTGGCTTTGCTGTCTGTTAAGTATGGCAACAGATTGTCGCTTTCCTCAAACATGGAAGTTCGAGGGTGTCCGTCAAAATAGGGTAACCGTCCACCAGATTGATTCAAAATATACAACACTCCCTTCTTGAGAGATAATTTAAAAAGTATAATATATCCTATATTGAGAGGTGGTTTCCATCAAGATGTTTACCAGAACTTTCTTTACACGTCTTTTCTATCAGCAATACAAATTTCGTGGCTCAATCTTGCTCAAGCTACTTTGAGCAAGATTGAGAGAAGACCAAATTGCTGGTTGACCAATCGAACGTTTAAGTCACGTTTGTAGTCGTATGAAACTTAGAACTTTCTATAAACGTCTTTTTGTAAGCAACACAAAATTTCCGCGGAGGTTCAATCTCGCTTAAGTTTCTGCATTTTACAGGGAAGACCAAATTTGCGTATTTCCTTGCTCAGTTACTCACGTTTGTAGTCGCATGAAACTTTAGCTGTTCATCCCTCTTGTTTATCCTTTTTTCTCCTATTTACTCACTCCAAGCCTGTTACTTACAAGTTGCTTCGTTTTGTGGAAATATTTTTCAATCTTGTATTGCTTATCAGGTGTTGCTTATAAAAAAAGCTAATATAACAATATTATTTGAATGTGTTTATACGTTCTACAATTAAGTCAATGCCATGTGAATGTTTTTTATTTTTTTTATTTCAAAGGAGCAATTAACAGAGGACAAAGAAATAATCGAAAATCTGAAGAATGACATTTCAAATTTAAATGATCTGATCAAAAAAGTGGCAGACAATGTGACGAAAATTGAAGAAACCATCCCAACTTTAAATGCTACCATCCAAGAGGTCAACCAACAGCACGATGCTATTGAAGAGATACTGAAAAACAATATCACCAACAATATTGACTATGTCAAATACTTGATAGACAATGCACGCAGCATTGCTGATCACATGCCTGTTGCTATGGAAATTAATTCCAGTTCCGAAGTAATCCTAGATACACCTAAAGCGGCTTATGATCCATCAATATACAATAAAATATCCTTAGTATTCTCCAGCGAAGGAGATGGACCACTTTTCTTTATTGGAAATGAGGGTGAACCAACCGGCAGACGACGACGTCAAGCCACAAGCGAGGCTGCGAGCAGTGGATTTTTATCGTTGGAGATTTTGAATAGTCAAGTTGTGTTTAGATTCAAGTTGAATACAGGTCCTGTTATATCAGTTGTCAACACAAAGAAAATTGAAAAGAAAAGAATAAGATATGCAGACACCCTTTACAAGGTGGTTGCTATAAGGTAAGGTTGTATTGCCTTGAAGACTGATGGCTACTGGACGAAAGTTGTTGGCTTGTCCTTACTCAGAATTTCCATTCGTCTTTAAAACTAAATTTCCTACAAAGTAACAATCCACCTCAATGCACCTCGAATCTTCTCGGCAAAACGAAACTCTTGCGTTTTCTCATATATCTCAAAAAGTATTTGATTTACAGTAATTTTCTAAAAATTTCCATTGCATAGAGTTTTCCTGTTGATTTGAAATATCTTCAGGTATCTTTATGCGAAGTAAAAAAATAACGCCTTTTGAGTATGAACTAGATGTTTTTGTTTTTAAAGTTACATTTTTGACCACCTATAAAAGGGCGAATGGAAATCTTCATTTTTCTCTTTGACAACAACAACAGCACCAACAAACTCCTACTGCATCATAAACTTCTGCAAAATACCGCCTTAAATCGTTCTCATTTCTTCTGCAATTTTAATTAAAAAAAGGGGTTTTCATGTTGTGTGTTTTACGACTATCATCTCCATGCATCTCATAACATAACAAGTATGTTTATATATTTAGAAACTTTGGTTTTGCTAATCTTACCGTCGCTAAAGTTGACGACAAAGCAGTTGACGTCAACAGTTTAACCGTCATCAAAGACACCAACATTGTATCGCCATTGCTTAACCTTGGTAAGGACAGTCGTGTGTATGTAGGCAGTATACCAGATGGTGAAGCTGTACCTGTATCTGCTTTTGAGTCAGGAAGAGACTACAAAGGTATGATGGACCAAGTGACCTTTAACGATGAATTGTTGGGTCTGTGGGATTGGAAGGTACTATAATATAACCACGCCTTTGTATACTGTATTCACATTCATCTGCGTCACTCCTTATGTTAGCACTCAAAAAGGAAAAATAGAAAAAAACACCTAATAGGTACCTACGAATGTAGTGTTTAATAGGCAAAGAGATCATGTAGGGATTATAATTTAAATTGAAGTAGAGCTACCTTATGCATTACGTCCGGCAATATGGTATTGACGCACTCATAGCTTATCCGGGTGGCGAGTATATATAGATGAAGGTTTTGTATAGAACACTTTCCGTGTGACGTAGTTGTTTTGTTTTAATTTTAAGAACAATGGGCATGCACGCACTTTTGTGGAGGTAAAAAAGCAGGACTCGCACAGGGTAAAATGGTTATTAATGCAGATTAAAGATTTTTTCGGGTAGCATAAGATCCAAGAGGAACTAGAATTAAATTTTAACTATATTCTTCTAATTCTTCTTAAAAAATTTCACTAATTTTGAGGGAATATTTCTCTTTTGGATGGATTTCTTTGATTATTGTGGTCTGTTGTTTATATTTTCTGCCTACAGAAATGCTTGCGCGTGTGCAAAAAAACCGCAAACTTCTTAACTTTTGTAAACATTGGCAAGTCATATATAGGTTTTATTGGTATTAAATGTATTTTTCTTTTTATGTTGTTTATTGTTGATAATCGGAAAATTTTATTGTACTTTGTGCTTTCTCTGCGTTTATCCTTATTATATCATCATCATTTCTATTTATGTACTTTTTTGGTAGAGCGCGAAAAATATCGATGGAGCAGTACGTGGTTCTCGTCCTGTGGACACTGGAGTGTACTGTTTTGACGGCAACGGTTTTGTACAGCTCTACCTCAACCCGTCATCGTACGTTCTTCAAAAAGTCGTCATCGAGTTTTCAACGCTGGAGAAGGATGGGTTGATCTTTCTAGCTATGGACCCACCCAAAACAATAGGAGGAGCAACTAGTCAGGACTCTGTTGTCAGTTTCTATGCTTTAGAAATTCAAAATGGCTACCTCGTGAGCAAGTTCGATTATGGTAACGGATTTCAACGAGTCGTTCACACCAAAGGAGGCTTGGTGAATGATGGAAATACACATCAACTTCTGATGAAATCGAGAACGAAAAAGTTCGTTCGCTTCTGGCTTGACACGACAACGAAGGGAGACAGAATGGATGAGATTGATCTTTCGAAAGACGTTGCACATTCCAAACATCGTGTCACAGAAGTTTACGTTGGTGGTACACCAATGAGGGGATACCTCCCTAATCCGTAAGTTATTTTAGCCAATGGAAATAAAGAAGGAATTTATCAGGAATTTATGTTTGCATTTAAAAAATTATTGGAATTTTCGAGCTTTTTTCGCGTTTCATGGCGTTGGTTCAAATGTATCATACTTATTTTGAACGTTTTTAGTCTTGAAATATTTGCGACAAATAAAAGATACAGTGAAACTTTTTTTTATAGCCGACACCTCTACAACGGACACTTTTTTTAGGAACGATGAAAATGACGGTCAAAGTCTCATAACAAAATCTTTATAGTAGACACTTCTATAGCAGATGTCATTTCAAAGTCACAATTTACATTGCCCCTTAAAACCGTCATTTATATCTCTCTATAGCGGAGGTTTCACTGCATAGCTTACCCAAGCTGATAAACTCACGCTACATGACGATTAGATACCGTACTTTTAACTTCTTTCTTTTTTTTGAGGGTCGAGAGGGGCGTGGTAATTTTACCCTATCGTATAACCAATAACTTTTTGTTTTAATTGCGGTAAGCTTGAAATTTTTGAACTTATTTTTTTCTATTATAAGAAAATGTGGGAGTGAAAAGATTTTTTTTCTGGTTAATTCAGTTCTGACGGCCGCTTTTTTCCTTTCCTTGTATATATAAGTACGATCCGAAATAACTCAAACCTCGCCAATTAGATCCAATTTTCTTTTGTTACCATAGCAACATCACAACAAAGGGGTTCATTGGCTGTATTGGTAGCACTACTGTTAAAGGAAGTGTGAACATGAACGGTGTTCTTACGTTTACCAACTATAGACATGGATACAAACCACCTGTAAGTATAGCTGGGATATAGTCGAATAACAAATGCTGTATATCTGTTGAAATAAGAAATGAAATAAAGACGGCGTTTATTTGTACAGGAATAATTCATTAAGAACTCTGTTTATGTTTTATACAATCCTGGTTAACCCTGTTTATACTGGACTTTATCACATATCCTGGAGGGAAGGGCCTCCCCTCCCAATATGTATATATAGGGGTTTGGATAGTGCTGAAGAAAAGTCGTGAAACAATAATTTATATAAATTTTCTGTTTGTACTTTACACTTGTTTTTGCTTGCAATCTTCATTGATTTCCTTTACTTTTACAGATTGGTCATTCAGCTTCGTTTCCAACATCTTCATCCTACCTCACTGTGCCTGCATGTGATTTACGGCCAAGCACGCCGTTTGGTTTTAGTTTCCAAACCTACGAAAAAGATGGCGTGTTATTCTACGCTCAAGAGAAGGTGTTTTTTTTTTACTTTTTATTTATTTATTTTTTATTTTTTGTTTACTCTTTTATCACTCCATAAGTTGATTAATTTTCGCGGATTTTGTTCATATTTGCGATTTGTCAGCGCGAAAATTCCGGAAAAGTCTAATTCGCAAAAATTAATTTTCGCGAAATTTTAAAACTAAAAAACCCTCGCGACATTTTTGAAAAAATCTGTTTTCTAGTTTTTCGCGGTAAATTTTTGTGTTTTAGAAGTAGATAAAAATAATGGCCATCCTCCGTGATTAACGGCTACCTTTTCTCAATAAATAAGCCTGGAATAAGAATTGCGAAAATCTTGCTAGATTCGTAAAAAATCTTAGAATAGTTCAATTCGCGTTAGAAAAAGCTTTGCGAAATATTGTAACATCACTGATTAGCGAAAATTAATCTTCGCGAAGTGCATTTTTTTAAGCTATAGCCTTGCCATGAAAAAGAAATTAAAGGTCGATCCTCCTCGTTAATTCGCTGTCAAAATTTTCATTGTGTTTTATAGGATTCGTCGCTTCAAATTTCGTTGGTGGGTGGGCAGATCAAAGCAGAGTTAATAATAAACGGCGTAGCAAGTGCGACATTGACAACAAACGTTATGAGTGGTTTCTCTGACGGACAGTGGCATGCCCTGTCGTTGTATGTCGAAGAAATTAGGTGTGTGTGAACATGGTGTATACCTAGTAGCTAGTACAAATTTGCAGTAATACAGACATTAATAGCATCTCTAACCTATTAATGGCTGGTAAAAGTGTAGTATTGTTGACAACTTGGTTGGAAAATCAACCTTATTATTTGACGTGTGACATACCACCTAATTAAATAAATGCCAACAAAAATTGTTTTGCCCCACCGCCAAATTAAATCCGCGTCAAAAATTTGTACGAATAAGCTGTATGAGATAATAATGAACCGACATTGGATAGTCGCTGACGCATAATAAATGTTTGAAATCCAACTAAATACCTTTTTTTCTAGCAATCTTCTTTACCTTGGCACGGACAAAGAGTACGTTCGAACAAAGGGGAGTTTACCACAACCTGAGGTGTCGTTCAACAATTTCATGTCACTTGGTGGGAAAGATGTTGAATCGAAAGGTTTTGTGGGAAACATTCGTCAGGTGTATTGTTCGGAAATGTAAGTGTGTCGCATTGTAGTCCTCACCTCCGTGAAACAAGAGAATGTTTCATGCAATGTTTTACCGTTTTTTTTATGATTTGTTTCGCAGGGAAGTAGATTTGTCTAATGCCGAGTTATATAACGAGACTGTTGTCGGTAGCTTAACATTGATTGCTCCCATACCGCTGGAACCACCGAACGTACCGACTACATCGCCCCCAACCACCTTTCCTTCGCCTGGACCCATAAAACCTATCTCTACCCAGACACCTGGTGCAAACTTATCGACCACTGCAACAAAATTTAGTACCAAGTTAATGGTGAAAGACACCACTGCACCTATCGCAACAACAACAGCTCCTTCGAAAACGACCACTTTGTCAACAACAACTACTTCGCAAAAACCAATGACCGCTGCCCCATCTACAACGGCCGCTATCCCAATAACAACGACCGCTCCTTCAACAACAACGACTACTCCTCCAATAACAACGACCGCAGCTCCAACTACAACGACTACTCCAGCAACAACATCGACCACCGCTCCAATAACAACGACCGCAGCTCCAACTACAACGACTAATCCACCAACAACATCGACCGCTGTCCCAATCACAACAACCGCTCCTTCGATAATAACAACCGCTGCCCCAACTACAACGACTACTCCACCATCAACATCGACCGCCGCTCCAATAACAACGACCATTTCGTCAACAACAGTTACCACAACACAGATGCTAACAACTACAACACTACAAACAACTACCTTTGAAGAAACCACAACTCCCGAAACAACCCCAACTGCTCAACCGGCTATAAACACAACCTTGGATACGACTTCAACCTCACCAACCGTCAACGAAACGACAACAATAACTATGGGACCTAACACGACGCAAGTTGATCCTTTGACATCGACTCCATCCATAACTGAGATAACAAGTAATGCTACTGCTTCCACGTCATCAACAGTTTTGAGAAACACAACTAACTTTAATTCTACGTCTGTCGCCACTACAAATGCAACAACAACAGTCGTTTCCACGTCAACCACGGGAAAACCCATAACAAACCCGAATACTACAACTGTGCAGTTTAGCAGTACCACTGTGACTGAACTACTTCCATCAACTACTGCAGCGCCAAAACCAACATGTAAATCGAGACTTACGCCGTTACCGGATGCTATTGGTTTCGGCATGAATACTGAGAGCTTCGTAAAGTTTGTTGTACAAACGGGAAAGCTTGCTTCAAAGTAGGAAAACTCTCTTCAATTTTTTTTTATTTGTTTGTTAGTTTGTTTGTTTTATAAATTTTGACTAAAGTAAAGGACAGCCGACTTGCTCGTGCTACTTGCATTTTCCTATGTGATGAACTAGAATCGACTTATTATTTTAAAGATAAAACCATATTCAAGTCTTTCTTGTATTTTTGCATCTGCTATTTACATTTCAATACAAGGTGACTAGAGATTGTAGTGGAATTATAATTTAGTTACTTTTTTACTTCTTTCCGCGAATATTTATGTAATTAGGAAAATATATATTTATATATTTCTTCCCACTTCCATTCATCATTTCTTTACTATTTCGTGTATTTTTCTACCTATCCTTGTCTTCACGTTTAATGCAATCATCTTTTAATGATAGGTCTCAATACGAGTTCAACTTCTACACTTTGGAGCCAGATGGCATATTGTTTACTGTTAACATGAAAACACAATTTGATTACGAGGCTGTCTATCTAAACAACGGCAAGATAACATATTTATTCAATGCTGGTACTGGTGCCATGGTGATCACCAGTAAGATGACATACAACGATGGCAAGTGGCACAAAGTGACCACAAGACGTGCGAAGAAAGAAGGTAAAGAATTTCAGCTGATACGAAACACGTTTGATAAGTGATAAGCCAATCAGTGTGTCTTATAGGTTTCTTAGGGATGACTTACAAATCCAAAATCGTACGTTAAATCCTTTGACATCCAAATATGTGTTATCGTGAAACATCGGTTTTTTCTCAATGGAAAGTATCTTGAGCTTGTTTGTCGTGTACAGTCTTCCTAGAAGTGCACTTGCAAGTTCATGAGATTTCAGAAATCGACGATACTTAAGCATTGTAATTTTCCTTTTTGGCGTCTCAAGCAGGAAGGGAGACAGAGTTAAAATCTAAAGGAAAGATTGATGTTTTGTGTGCACTTTCTGTTTGTGAGTCATTCCTAAGATACATGTCTATAAGAGACATGGGCTCCAGTTATAGATACAGCTAGCCAGTGAATACTGAAAAAATGAAGCAACTTACCATCAGCTAGCATAAATATTTCGGAAGCTATTACCAGATGTTATATTATGAATATAACGTACAAAGAATAGTGTTAATAACGCACAAAGAATTATTCAGACAATCCTTTGTGCTTTATAACTTGAAAGATTACTGCACAATGTACTGTCAAAGCTGAGCCAGTTGCTTGTATTTGCATTGTCTTTTTGTACGTGCATGTGTTGTAAATGGTGAATTGACTAAAATGACATGCGCCGGACAATAAGTGGCTAGGTTTTAATGCCAAGTTTTCTTTCAGCATAAGTAAAGGAAAATAGGGGAATCTCTCTCGAGTTTTTGTGCCTTTACTTAGTTCTGTTGTTTATTTTAGGTTTTTTGACGGTGGACGACAAATTAATTGAAACGAAAACATCACTTGGAGGTGCAACAGGGGTGAATGGTATCAATCGCATATTTTTTGGTGGAGCTCCTACTGAAGAAATTCTTTCGAGACGTATACCTGTAAGTTTAACTTTTGATTCATTTTTTCCCTGCCAGGAATGCCACATCTTCTAAAATCTCTTATATAACTTAAAATTTGGACCATAAACTCGATTCCTCCTAAAATCTCCTAAAATTGTTTATCTTGCCACATTTTTTTCTTTGTTTCTAAGTTGTTGCAAAGAAGACATTAAGACATTAACACCGACTGGTGGCCTTGTGGTAGAGCGTTCGCCTCCAGTGCGGAAGATCTTGGGTTAAAACCCGACCGAGTCATGTCAGAGACTTTAAAAGTGTGAATCGATCCTTTCTGCATAACGTTCAGCATAAGAATGGGATTGATATCTTAGGCGGTTAGCTCAAATGAGAGCTTTAAATGCACTAGGACCCCCTTCGCAGGACCCTCCTTGATACCAGTTTTATTAGAAACAGAAGAGGCTATCCTTGGTAAATAATAGTAATAATAATAATAACATGTTAGTATCATTAGCAAAATGCTAAAAGAAGCTTCTGTTTTTTTAAAGGATTTGTGCTATAAAGTAACTAACATCAGGTGTAAGGGACATGTACTCTACTGTTAGGTACTCTTGATATTTCGCAACAAAACAATTCTCTCTTGTTGCAATGACTGTTTTCTGTATCATGTTCTTTTATTCTAGAAATCAAGCCTTGTACCTTTGAAAGGTGGTATGAGAGGATTTAAGTTATTTGATGAAGACCTCGTACCCGCCTTGAAGAAGGGCGTGACGGATGCATACGATGGATTGAGTATCACAGACGCAGTATCTGTTGGTGAAGAAGGTGGATATCTTGCTAAGTACAGTAAGTACTAGACATACTCTCGCTATTACGTGCGTGATTTTCCCTAAACGTGGTTCAAATATTGTGCTTTCGTATCTGGATTGAGGGCAAATTTTAGGGAGCTTCCACCCTATTTATGGTAGGGTTTTTTTGGGTATCAAATATTGGGTGATGGGGTTGGATCTATCTACCTTAAACAACTTCTTATTGGGTTGGGTTCTGTTGATGAAACTTGGCAAGAATATAATAATGATTTTTAGAACTTATTTTTGATGACCTTAGCAATTTTGGCATGACGTCAGGGAATATTAGGGATTTTGTCACAATATTAGCGAAATTTTTTGTTTTGGTATTCATAAAATTCAGCCGTAGTGACGTGCGGGGGGCACAGCAAAGTTGATAAAAATATATTGCATTTGTTTTTTATGGCTAGAAGATTTCGTGCGTACTTTAGCATGACCTGATTTTTACCGGTAAACAGGCAATCGCTGACATTATAGAGACTAGTTATCATGCCTGTGGAAAGACTCATACATGTAGAACAACAATGGGAATATAGTTATTTTAAAATATTTTAAAGACGCCAGCAACGACCCGTTTGTTTATGTATTTTTTTTTCCAAAACTGGTTCGGCCAATACTTATATAGGACAAATGGTTGAGGAGATATTGGGATTTAAAGGCTATCTATAACGTCATCAACTCGTTACTTCCAAAATACTTGGGTTGACCCAGCCTTAGGAAATTGGTCCCGTTTTGGTCCCACGTGGTCGCTAGTTGCCCACGCAGGAAATGACGTCAGTTATTTCCATCTATTGAGGAAATGGAAACTGATATAATATATATTGGGAACCTCAAAATGTAAATGGCTAAATGGAAGTTCTTTGATGTTACTGTTTCTTCACACGGTGCAAATAATTTTTATCTTTCTATTTTAGAAACCTTTAGGATTGGTCAGAATTTTAAGATTGCTTTAGACGTCCGGTCACGGAACAAGACCGGTTACATCTTTTATGCGTTTGGGGGTGGCGATTGGTTGTCTTTATTTATCGAGAGTGACGGAAAAATAACAGCTGATTGCAATAATGGCGGCGGAAAGTTTTCGGTGACTGTAGATCCAGCTTTCTCAATTTGTAATGGTGAATTTCATAGCATACTCTTAGAGAAGGTTTCAAAGAAATTGACGTTAACTGTGGACGGCGTGACAGCGACGTTTACCACAGGAAAGAGTTCGACGTCGGCCGATACTAAGTCGCCGTTGTACTTTGGTGGAATTCCCGGTAAGTGAAATATCTGTTTTGTTCGGTCTGTAACATGTATTTGATGTATGAATAATCAATTCTTAGAAGGTTTTCGTAATGGTTGATTCTATAGTTTACTGATACGCTTATCGAATTTCTCGGTACACGGATTAAGTCATGCTTTTCCATTGCCTGACTTTGTTTGTACTTAGAATGTCTGAATTTTGCATTTCTTGTATCAGTTAAATCAATAAATTTCATTGGCTTGTTGTTTATCCCTTAGCATCGTCTCGTCCGCGAAACTACAACACATTTTCCGGATGTATCACGGCCATCAAAGTCAACGATAAATCTATCAACTTTGATTCGGAAGTAACCGTGTTTGGTGCAGCTATGCGTGGTTGCGCGGATATAGTTTGATTCCTTTTTGCTTTTTTAGCGCCTAATACGAATATTATCTGCTTTAATTTTAAAGCATTTTTTTAAAAAATTTGTAACATATTTTTGATTTGCTTTTAAGTTGTATTTTTGTCTTGATCAACCTGAAATATTAAATGGCACATGAGCTGAAACTCGAGCAATTTCGAAGATTGCAAAAATCTTTATTTCAGATTCAGAGAAATGTAATTTTTTAAATGTTACATACTGAATGTAACATCTCTTTTTATATTATTTTTGCTTTTTATTTTTACATACTATATTTTATAAAATGTTAGTTGCGTAATATTTATATTTTTATAAATATAATTTATTTTTGCTTCAATTTTTTATGTGTACATCTATGAAGAGTATTTTGCTCAAACAAACAACGACTTGTCAATTGCTTATTTCCATCAATGTCATTATATTGTTCCGAGAAAAACAATGCTACCTGGCGATGAGTTGTTTTAAAAATAGTGCAGCCATGTTTTATTACTCCTCCAATTCAAGAGTACAAAAATTGTCGCTTTTCCTTTTAACGGGCTAAATATTTTTATGGAATTTAGGCCACCTTTTTAATGGAGGGATGAGGGTCTGCGTTTTTTAAAACCAGCAGTTTTGTGTTAAAAGCAAAACTTTATATTGAAGGTCGAAAACTTATAAAAAAGTTAATGGCGACTATATCATAAAAATAGTGTTTTTATTGGGCTATTCACAAAAAAGTCACAAAAGTTGCCTAAAAATTAAGAGAAATTCGGTTTTGAGAAATTTCCAGTGTTTTTTCGTGCTGTGTTTTACCTGAGACCAGATCATTATAATGGAACGCTTTTAGAGTCTCTTTTTGCTAACCTTCAGCGGAAATGGTGTGGTGCTAGCGCATTCGGCTTGTAATCATAAGGTTTCGAGTTCGAGTCTCAACTGCTGACCGCCAACCGGCTTGCGTGACAGGCAAGCAAGTTAGAGCAATGCTATACGTATCTCTGGCGGTAATGTAACATAGTTACAGGAAGAGCCAACCGTTAGGATGGGATCCCCAAGGACGTTAAAACTTTTCGTTACTTACTTACCAACTTACTTCAGCAAGGTTGTTTCCTGCTTCGTGCAATATTTTTATGTTGACACACATTCCATTTAATCTTTGTATGGCGAAAATACACGTTCCTTTCTATTCTTACAGTGGGGTAATACAAAACTACAAATATTGGAGATATTGATTCAGTACGGTAAAGTTAGTCTCTATATATCTAGCTCGTGTGATGTGCCTAATTTACACCCATATATCATGTCTGGGCTAAAAAACCAACCGTTTTCCTAAGGCCAAAACGGAATGCTGTCCTCGCAGCTATTTTCCAGTTGTGCTCGTCTTCTTTGTTTACCATGTCTCGTGTACCATTTCGGACAATAATTACATAAACATAAAACAAAAAAGATCATTTGTAAAATTTGCCGTATTGATGTCCATCTGAGTCAAATCCAAGACCGCATTCTTCAGTCTTCTTTTATATCCCGCTCTTAACCTACTACGCATGCTCCCCATACACCGTCCTTCGCAGAGCTGAACGAAATTCCATTTTAGATTATCTTGCGGTCATCGGGAATTCCGCATCAGTTTAAACTGAACAGTATAAACTGACATTTTTCATCTATTTAATCTAGGAGAATTCAATCATCTATTTAAACGGATAAAACGCACCTGTTTACACGATTCAATGGCTATGGCTGTCATATTTTAACAGCAGTAAAACAGAAGTAATAAACCGAACAATCCGGACAAAACTTACGACGTAAAAGCTCCATATTATTATGCGAGTTTAGATTCATGTTACAATCGATACTTCTATTAAACATTAAAAGATCAAGAAAAATCATCGGCATTCTTTTGATTTTTATAAAACACCAGTTGCCACGAAAAAAAAGTAACGCGATAGACTAACAACTTCGTGATGTACTTTATCGCGAAAAGTGTCCCTTGTAGTTCTCGCGAAATTTATCGCTATGCGATTTCGCAATGATCATTTTTTAAACGTAGATGGACACCAAGCTTAAAAGTTGTTCTTAGTGATACATATGTTGTTTACGCCATACATTTTACGTTTTGAGCGCGATTCTTAAAACGTTCAATGTTAATAGGCAACTGAAATCCGAAATATTTTACCCTACAAGGACTTTTTTCTTATTTATAACTCGATTCAACGAATTCAGTCCACATTAAGAATTAAAATCAGGCAATCGCAAAATCATTCCACGCCAATTTTTCTTTGACTAACATATAGGTAAAACACATCGGGAAGTCAAATGCACTATTATATAACACAGACGCTAATGAAAAGAAAAATTGTTGTTTAATAAGTATTTTTGTCATACTTGCAACAAACCAAGTTATCAATATTGGATGTGTTTAATGTTTTTATGACAACCCACTACGAAGCTGTTTAAGAAGATATATACACATTACTTCAATAATTTATTACCAGCTCAACAAATAATTCGAGGCTGAGTTGGAACATTGCAAGAGTTCTACTACAAGTTCTGCAAATTTCCATTTCGGACCAGATGACATGCAACTTGTCTGCTTTAGCCAATTTAATGTTACTCTTACTTTGTACGCAGTCAAAATACATCGGAAGCATGACGACATCGCGTCGACAGAACACGTCAGGCCTCATAACGGCATTCTTAGCGAAGTATTGCTATTTTTGGAAACAAAGATCAGCTATTCCCCAAAAATTCAGCAATTCTATGGTTCGTAGCTTCATCTCCCTATCGCTTTTGGTTGAATGTACACTTTCACAGTTTCACTCAGATCTAAATACCCTTGGTGGGATGTGGTAAAGTTCTCAGCGCTGCGAATAATTCTGTCAATGCCGGTCACGGCGTATTCGTTACCACTATTCAGCTCTTCTTTGATGTCAGTCGGATGAGCTTGCACCACTGTTAGTTTCACATGGCACGGTTCTAAAGGAGAGAGAGATAACAAGAATTCCTTTACAGTATCGGCAACAGCTTTCCATATGAGCAAAAAAATTATGCAACTAGTCTATTGTCAAGTGGATGACTTTCCTACAAGTAGAAACAGACGGCTGCCGATGTATGAATTAGCGCACAGGCACTGTTTAATGTTCGAGTTAAAACGTAACATTGATATTACTACTGATATTACTCGCCTCGCGATAGATCAGGAAATTTCAATTTTTCGCAGTGGGAGCTTAAATAAGGGGGTTATGTGCAGGCTGGCCACATAGATTTAAAATTTAAGATTTTAGGAAAAAAAACTAAAAAACGTGTAAAAATCTATTCCATAATTTAGGAGAATTTGTCAAAATTTTAGGATGAATTAAATAGTTAATAATAATCAAGTCTTTTCTTTTTTTTAATATAAAACAGGCTCTTTATTTCAAATTGCAGTCACTATGTAAGTAATTCATCAGTCCTGTTGCAAAATAAACATATGCTCAATTTTTGTCACATAAAACTTAATAACAAAAAGTTTCTGCTTACAACCATAAACAATTTTAGAAGACTTTAGGAGGAATCAATATTTTGGGTCCAAATTTTAGTTATTTAGAAAATTTTAGGACTGTTTTAATTTTTTTAATTTATTCCGAAAATTTTAGGTGTGGTCACTTCGCAGTGGGTGCCAACTGGTATTCAGTTTGCTAACATTGACGCATCTTACTTTCAAAGGTATATTTAAAGGCTTCAACATTTCCAACGTAAAAAATCTCAATAAACGCGTCACTTTTTACCTGTCCAAGTTTGATGACTCAAAAACACCTTACAAACCAAGCGACGCTTCAATGTGTTGATACTTTTAAAATCTGAGAGATTAGGCTTGTGTAAATGGACCTTTAAATCAGGATATATCAGCTATAACAATAAAAAGATCAGGTCAACATAAAAAAATCCATACTACTATCATAAAGCCGATAATATAAATTCACCCCTTCGTTGAATCTGGGGTTGTAGTGTGGTGCTGTGCCGGTTGCTGGGCAATGGTACCCTCACATTTCTTCAGAGACAGCTACGAAAACACTAGGATCTGAATAAGGTGTTACCTAATCTGGAGGTCTTACATCTCAAAATCATGATGGGGACTCCTTAGTCATAATATTTGCCCCTCCAGTTTGAAAACTAATTCGTCGGACAAACTTCTGCTCTCAAAAGAATTAACCCCCACCCTTCTTAAAGCTGCTTGCGAAAAAAGCCGTCATTAACGGTACGAACAAAAAATACGATTAAGGTAAAGCACGACTCCATAGACAGACCATTCAAAGCAGAAAATACTAATGATAGCAAATCAGGAATGGAGAAATGCTTTTTACAAGGCATTTACGCCATAAAGTGAAGAAACATCGTTAAAGAAACAAAACCTCTAAAGAGCTACTTGAAATTTTTATGGAGATACTGATTATGATGGAGATACTGATTAGGAGGGAGATAAAGAAGCAAGCCTACCTTGATGTAAACATTCGCCAAGTCTTGAACATTTTCCAGCGATGCGACGACGTCGACGCTCAGTATCAAACCTGCACTGAATCTCAACGGATTGTCAACGTTGTGCTTTGGCTCGATCACCCTGACAGTAGCTTGACGTAATCTATTCTCGATTTTTAAATCGATAGGGTAAGTGAGAAAAAACTGCTGCAACACAGTCACAAGCGTCGAAACGGCCGACAAGTTTTCTTCGACCGACTCTTGAAGTTTAACAATATCGGCAAGTTGGTTGTTTTTAAAAGTTGCTGACGTGGCGTTCACGTGTTCTTTAAATTTGTACAGTCGTTGCAAGAAGATTTCCCACAACTTCAAATCGATCTTTCGGTTCTGCTGCAATTTACTCGCGGTGCGCAACTCGAGAAGAACGGATAAACTGTGTGCCAGGATACGAATCTGAAAACAAAACATACTGCGATCTAATCACGTTCAGTTAAAAACTTCCCAGGGAGATGCTTGGTTCGCATTCAAGACACGCACAACCCTCCTCGGCATTGCTGGGGTAAATCAGCTTTATACTATAAGTGGTCAACCCAAACCACGCTAAACCTAGCTAATTTCTAGCGTTCGAAGTACAAAACTGTTCTTTAACATAACTAGAACACTTTCGTCGCAGATGACATGGTATTCTAGATTACCGTGAAAACGTACAAAAGGCTAGTGCAGATGTTTGAAGTGATCCCAAGGCTTTTGGAACTATTCCAAAAGCTCTATTTGTCCTCCAGATATTCGCAGACTTGTTAAACAACTTTTTAAGCTCTGTAAATATACGTCCAACATCATTTTATACCTCGGGATCCCTTAAAATGTTACACTTGGCGTCGATAGCATTTCAATAGAAGTGTGCAGGGCGTTAATTCTAGAAAAGTGGGGCACAGGAGGGTTTATATTTCTGACCGGAGTTGATATGAAAGGGGCGTATTGACATAAAAGGGACGTTAATATACAAATTCTTAATTTTCATTTCTTACGTGGAAAATTACGCAATTACGCTGATGTAAAGAAGTAAAAGTATAAAAGATGTTTTTTGGCGCTGGCAATGTAAAATGAAAACTTACCGCCTTGACAGTGAAGAGGTTTTCCGTACTCAACCCCGAAAACATGAATTCCAGTTTATACGACAACTTTAACAAATCTTTGACGTCATTTTGTAACGAACTGCACTCATTAGTTGCCAAAGCGGCCGGTATCGACCATGCTCTGTCGGTTCTGCATTTTCTTAATAGCAGCTGGCACTGCAGAAAAATCGAAAAGAATTCGGCTGCCGGTGCAAATGCTCGGTGCATTTTCTTCAAGTGTTGCAAGTCGCTGATACACGTTTTTAAAACTTTGTTTACACCGGGTAAGTTGGTGTCGAGAATAGAGTAAATTTTCTTAACAGTTGCGAGGAAGAAATCGTTCACAATCGTGTAACCAGAGCCTAAAAAATATACCGATAGGGAAATGATTAAGCACAGCACTTTCTCGACTATCCATGTATGGATAGTCTAGAAACACAGGGTTCTCTAGTATTTTGTAACTAATTTTTTAACGATGTTTGGGAGAATTTAGGATGATTTTAAATGTGTTTTTTGAATATTTTTTCGATTAAGGGAGAAACACATAAAAACATTTATTATTATTCGTCGACCTTTTTTGTTTCTTTTAAAGAACACATCTTATTCAAGTAGTTGACGACACGCAGGATCAGAAAGAGTCTGCAAATTCAAGATTGCTAAGAAACTAATTTTTTTATTCATCAACAAGGTCTGAAAAAATATAATGAATGGACAAAACTTTCAAAAGATAATTTTCAAATTTACCTTCAGCGAAATTTCTGACTCTTTTGAGAAATTCGTCGGCCAACTATTATGTTTGTCGACATTAATATTTTCTCAGTCGTAATTTTTGTTACCTTTCGTTACCTGCTTAAGGGAAAATATGACATGTCGGCGCATGAACTTTGCATTTTTTTTGTTTATATTAAATTTTGAAATACTGCGTTTAATTTTTGTATACAATAATGAAAAAAAACATGTGATTGATTCCAGAATAACAATGAAATTTCTTTTTAAGTCAACATGCGGCAACGCAAAACGGTGCGAAAAGTTTGGGTTCGACCCAAACTTGCTGCAGCGTCATGCGGCAAACCGAAAGTGAGCATACCTCATTCAGTAGTACCATAAATGGTAGAATATATGGAAAAACATTCTTTTAATGTGAATTTAGCTTTAGTTGGTAGTCCGAAAATTTTGATTAAAGAGTATTTTAACTTTTCCAGTGATTATAATTCAAGCGTTCAATTATTCAAGGAAAAAATGGCTAGTGGAAAACCGGCTTAAATTAGAGTGTAAAATGCGTTCAAATAATCAAAGAAAAAATCGCTAGTGGAAAACCGGCAACAAAAATAATCCAAGCTCCAAACAAACCTGTACTGGTCGAGACACGTCTTGTGACCTGCATGTGTGGTAGTTCTGGTACAAATTGAGGTAAAGTATCCCTCAAGTAATCGTAGTGTTTAGACAGATACTGTGGTAGTAATGATCGTAGAGACGGTAGTTGCACTGTTGCGTTACAGATGAGAGTCGTAACTGCGATATGTACAGCATCATCTATGTTCGGTTCAGGTATTGCGTAGTACGGATGCGTCACAAGAAGTTCGGGAACTAGCGACGACACGAAAAAAGGATGGCGCAAACCGAGTTCTTTCATGCAACTAAAAATAATCAAAATCAAAAGGTACTGTCCACATTAGCTTTATACATACATTGCAGTGAGAGTGACGCTAATATGCAATGATTATAGCGATGACTGTCTCATTCCCTGAATAAAACAGCTAAGACATTCTTTGCTTAGCTCCTAATCGCATATTTCCTTTAATGACGGAATTACAAAATATATTGTTAGTGGACGTAACAATCACCTTAGAATAGAAATTTAAATCTTCCCTACTTTATGCAATGCGCAAGAGGTTTTTCTAGTTTTTTAATAGATGGCAAATAAAAATACCTCTCAATAATTCATTATCCTTTTAGTTTATTAAACAAAACAAAATCAAATAAATCAAACACGATAAATGTCGCTAAAGATTTACGAATAATACTACCTCCATATCGATTCGCAGTCTCTTGGGTACTTCTTCAGGTTGGCAAGTAACGCTAAAACGGTCGCAAAAAGACATGCCTGCGTAGACAAGGTGCAGTGGCCTAGCAAATCCCGTACAGAATCACGGACAACTTGGTTGAAGTCATTCAAACATTCCAGTATAGTGTCCAACTGGTCTTCTCTCAAATCAACATACTGGTGGATCTTGATTAAACTATTTATAGAATTCAAACGGACATTTTCGATCTCGTCGTTAAACATATCAACCAGAAAATCCGTTGACATATAAGCGAATGCAGCATTCTGATTGGCTAACTCGCATAGGGAGTCAACACCAGCTGTTCGAACCTCCATGAACTCGTCTTCTAACGCTCTCACAAACACACCGCAAGAGCCTGTGTTCATTAACTTGATTTCTTCCTTCTCTAGTTCATTTTGGCTGGGATTGTTATCTCCCCATGTTTTCCCTGTGCTCCACTGGCCACCACCGCCACCGTCCTCTCCACGAAAACGTTCCAGTTGGCGCTGGTTGAAACTCTTCGTTTTCTATATAAAGACGAACCTTTATTATATCTCACAATATAATTGCATCTCATACGCAAGAAATGAAGTGAGAAAGACGATGCAAGAAATACGCAAGTTACAATCGTGTATCGACAGGGGCATTTCATATTTTTATGATACCTTACAACAAAACATGTTGCTTTACATTTTCACACTTTTCACTTTTCTCTCCATTTATGTCTATATAAGTTTCTCGTGGAAAATTGTTTCTTAATTTTAATCAACACACCAGCGCTAAGAATTGCTGAAGCATGCGCTAATAGGGTTAAAAAAATATAATATTAAAGTTAGAGTTTGCCCATGGGCACTTTATTGCCCCACCCCCTCCCCCCTTCTGATACTAAATAGGGTTAAAAATTGCTCACCCAATGAAACAGGCACCCTCGATTGCAACGTTGGATTATAAAAAGGAAGACGTTACAGAAAACAATCCATTGAGCTACCTTTCCTTTCGACATAAGCTTCTTGTCGAGTGTCTGTTCCAAAACTGGAAAACTAACATCGTGCAAAGAGCCTAGCAAGCCAACAGCTTCCGCTCGGACATTCATGGAGCTATCGTTCACCATGTTGCAGATCTTGATAAACGCATCATCAAGTAGCCGAATGTTTTCATCGTCTGCGTAGGGATGTGGAATCATCCTGAAAAAACGAATGAACAATAAAACAGCTTTTTTTAAGGCATTGTTTTTAGATCTGTGGATTTACAATGTATTCCTACATAATTTTATGTGTGGTTCACACCAGAGAGATTGAGAGATTTTTATTTCGTTATATTTTCAGTTTGTTTTGATAATTTCAATGAGATTTTTTCCTATTTTTTTTATTACAAATGTAACGTTTTTAGGTAGGGTTAATTTCCAAAATCAGGTTTAAAGATATTAAAAATATAAACACCATCACACATCAACTATATCAAGAAAATTTTAAAAGATTGTACGAACTTTACACGGAGCAGGCAATGCCACTCCATAAAAAAAATTAAAATGTTGGATACTTATTTTTACTGAAAGCTTTGGTGTAAACCCAGTGTGCATAGACAAGTCAGGCAACTTTGCACATAAAATTTACAGTGTCCATTCAATAACTGGCGCCCTTTTTGCAAATGTCTGCCCTTTCTACAGTACACGTGCAGGGTGTCTATAAATTTAACCTTTGTAAATTTTGGAGAATTTAGGACGATTCGGGGTCACATTTAACGAGAAAATACGTTAAAGATTTTATACCAAAATTTCAGAAGGAAATAAAGAGTTACTAAAAATAAACAAGTTCCTTTTTTGATTACGAAACATGCTTTTCATTTCTAATTCCTGCAATTATGAAATATAATTTATCATTCTTATTACAATTTTAACATATGCGCGATTTTTTATCACATAAAACGTAATAACAAAAATAGAAAAAAAAAAGAATGTTTATCATAAACAATTTTAAGAGATTTTAGGAGGAGTTAATACTTTGGGTCCATTTTTTTAGGTTATTTTAGGAGGTGTGGCCACCCTGCTTATTAGCACCTTTTTAATATTTCTTAATGGTGTGGAACTTGACCATTATTCGCATTTTGGTCTGGTTGTGGAGCGCTGTGTTTGTAATGGGAGTTCTGATGCCTCTGTACACTTTAAAACCATGCTTGAGCGTATAAATAAGAAACCTTGCAAAGTCAGAACTACACACACGCTATAACACATTGTAAATCTTCAAAACAAATGTTAAAACCTTACCTTTCTGGAAAGATGTTGCTAAATACCCAAACTAACTTCACAGCTGCCAGCCGCACACTTTCAAAATCATCATTTAATGCATCGCAGACTTTACCATATACACTCATCTCCAAGGCTCGGTTTCTTTGATGAAGTGTCAACTGAAAAAAATTTATTATTTTGCGTCTTGAAAAAATAACGAACAATGTTGCATTTTTTCAAAATAAATTTTCGCAGTTGACCAAGTTTAACCCTATTCGGTCCGGGAGGGGGGGCGGAATCCGCCCCCCCCCCCCTGACGGTTTTTTATAAATAACTCCTTATTGCTATGTTATATGGCTATGAAACTTATTGACTTTCAATATTTATCTATTAGACACCTTCATGCCAAATTTTTAGGTCCCATACCTTTCAGAGGCTTTGATATTGGCCATTACTCGAAACTACCCCTAAAAATCTCTATGAAATCCTTATAATAGTTAGAATTTAATAACTCCTGTTAGGATTATCCTTAGAACTTGAAACTTGCAACACAACTTTGTTTTATTAAGAAGAATCATTTTGTATAATTTGGACACGTGATTAATCCGATTTCCCGATTTTGTCGGATTTTACCCAAAAATCGGAAAAAATTCGGATTTTCGGGCAATTTTTGGCAATTTTTATGCGATCCACGTAAAAACCGGAAAATATGTTAAATAACTTTTATTTAGCTTTCAGAAACTTCAAACAGAATGCAAAAATTCGATCTGGAACAAAAGTAATTAAATTTTAATCAGATAGTGTCATTTTTAACAAATTTCAAGCTTCTGATGACGTCACAGAAAATGTGCTGATGCAAGCAAAAATTTATTGCTGCCATTTTGTTCCTTTTATTACGTACTATAAGTGTGCCAAGTTTGATTCAATTTGAACAACCCTATGAAAAGTTATTGAGGGGGGGGCGGATTCCGCCCCCCCCCCCCCTCACAGGTCATAATATGTTCGAAAAACCCCAGACCGAATAGGGTTAATGCTTTTTGCAAGATTTGATTTTTTTGTAATCAAACATTTAATTTCGCTGCAAGTAAAAAAAAATTAATTTGTATAATTTTAGAGTTGGAAATTCCCATTAAAGTGTTGAATTGAAGAATATTGGGAAATTTATTTTCAAGATTTAAACTGTTTATGAAATTTTGCAATTCAAAACTTTATTTTCTTGGTTTGAAAAAAAAAATATTTGTGGAATTTAGTTTTACGAAACCACAAAATTTTATTTCCATGAAAATTTCTGACAATAAGGCACATCGCACATGTTATAAACATGTAGAAGTTACATAAAGCTTTCTCATGAATAGCTTATCGTGCAAAGCATGGCTGATGATGAAGTTAAAAAAAGGGTTATTATAGTATTATATAAAAAATACTAAAAGATATAAAAACAATTACCAAGGATTGGTATACAACTGTGCGCACTCTTGGATCTTGATCTGATGAAAACTCATTATACAATTCCATCACATCAACAACGCGTCCACTGGAAATTTTAATCGGCTCATTTGGACAAATCCGACCAACGAGAAGAAGACATGCACACCGGACATCGTGATGACTATCGTCCAACCGCTAAAAAGAAGTATGGATTGACTTGTGTTTTCTCCTTAAATGTAAACTTCATAGGGAATATAGTTCGCAACTGTTGGGAAGAAATTTTACTGCTCTTGCAATTAGTGTGCAACATAGGGCTTCAAAGGCCTGTTGCTTTTCAAAATGTTAATAGTTAAATGCTTTATAAATAGGCACACACAACACTGGCCCATTTGTTTAAACACAAAAAGTTGTTTCACATAAAAATACTAAATTTAAATATTTATTTGATCATACCTTAACAGAAGCTTTTAGCACTTTTTGCACAATGTCAGCTTTTAACGATATCAAAGTTATGGTTAATGATAAAGTTTTAAAGATCTGGGTAATCACAACATGATTTCCTAAAGCAACAGACAAACAAAAATTATTTTTTACTTCATACACTTGTCTTCTGAAGCATACATTGCATCGTATAAGTAAGACTAAAGATTATTTATACATTCATAATTAGATTGTAAAAGATCTAATGCCAAATCCGTGAACTATAATAATTTGTCCAAAAAAGGAGTCAAGATACAAACTAACCCTAAATTAACTAAAAGAACTGTTTAAAAGGGCCATACTAGATAATAAGGAATGGCATCAAAGTATTGGCTAAGCTTGACAGGGCAAAATGTGGCATGTCAGGAAGGAACAGTTATTATATGAATTCTAGCACAGTTTACTGAAATTTACAAGATAAAACAAAAAATTTAAAGCAAATTTAAAAAGTATGTCTTAACATTTGTAAATCATATGGAAAGTATTATGTATATACATTCGAAACAAAAATGCAAATTGTCAGCATTTGGAAGTTCACTTACCAGTTACACCAATAATATATTTTGGAAAAGTACCATAATGTCTGATCTCTGTTTTTTCGTCTGCAGCTATTGTAATTCAGCATATTAAGCTTCAGAAAATATTTGTTGTCACAATTTCTGCACTTATAATTACAACACTGCAGCAAAATTAGTATGACAAAACTTGTTGGCATACTCACTACTTTCGTTAGCAATTATGTTTCCACACATTTTATAACAACATGTTTATAGCGTTCCTACTTTACATAACGCCTTGTCACAATGTAGTCTTTTAATTTAGCATATATTTAATTTTGTTTGTGAAATGCAAGTTTTTTTGTTTCAGCAAAAACATGAAAGTAATAATTTTTAACTACGGTGTCTCGTTCACACAAGTCCTTAATAACTGCTGCTTATGTATTTCGGGAATCATTTCGGTAAAAGCTGATTGTCGACAAGAATTACAAGGGCTGAGGTTGGAAACTTTACTTAACTGCAGTAACTATGGTTGCAGGCATAACTGGAGAATATTGCCTACTTTTATGTAAATGTAAACCAATATACCCTTGTGGGATTTAGAAAAATGCAGATTGCCCTACCGAATGTAATACTGCAAAATATAAGTTATATAATCAATATAATATAAAATACCTTCTTTATGCAGGGAATCCAGTATTTCTTCAACAATAAGCAACTTATTTGCACCAGGGATGCGACAAACTTCACCCATTAACTCAACAGCTTTTGCCCTCAAAGCATGATCACTTTCTTTTTTAGCTAATTCCTTGAATAAGCGCATAAGTTGCTCGCATTCTTCAGGAGTTACTTGGGTCAATCGTAATTGTCGATAAAACATCAATAAATACTTTAGTTTCTCTTTTGCATTTTTTGATTCATAGATATCCATAGTTAGCTTTTGAATAATAGTTTGGTGCTTTATTCGCAACTTCAATGGAGGAGCTGCAAAATGTGACGGCAATGCTTCCACAACAGTCGAAGTCCCTGTCAGCATGTCAGTGGTTGCACTTCTTTTTGTCCCCATAATTGTATGTATCTAATCTAAAAATGTAGGGTGTACAGTGTGGAAATGTCAAGTATACAAAGCAAAACTAGATCCCAATTCATCAAGAGTGATTGCATTTCCAGATATAGATGAAAGACAAAGAATTTGGCAGACACAGAAAATATAAAATCACATCATTAAAAATAAAGTAGAATTATAATAATATTATTACCCCAGCCCTCAAAATAAGCATTGGCAATTTGGCAATTGCCAACACAATTGCTGACAGGGTTTCAGGTCAGTCTTGAATCTCAAAGTCTTAAAATTCACCTGTATTTTGATTATAATGTAAACAAGAAGTGCTTTTATGCTGCAACAATTGTGTGTCAGCAGGGGTAAAAAAGAACAAAATTTAGAAACTTTCAGTTTAAATAAAAACTGCATATATTCTGACTTTTTTTTTGTTGCCAAAAGTAAGAATAAGGATAGGGGAACAATACCAAAAAAGGTTGATCAAATTTCTTTTAGAGAAGTATGAAATTTTTTGAAAATTGTGATGTTTTTTTTTAAACCAAGAATGGGGTAAAAAAGAATAATTGAAAGTTAAAAAAAAAAAAATTTTTTTTACCCCAACTGTATATTTTTTTTTACCCCAATGTCCATAAAGTACATTTTCCAGAAGTTAACACACAACATAAAGTTAGAACAAAAGATTAGATATATATATGTATGAAGATAGTTGTTGAAAATACGAAATGCACATAAGAAATGATATTAAAATGTAGCTCAGTAATATATCCAAGTAGAAAAATGCATGCATATTTGAGTTAAGTTTGAAGAATGTTCAGGTTCGATTCCTGTATCAAGCAATATTCAGAGTATATATAGTTTAGTAATGGTAAATGGCACCCATAGCTTGATAGCCAGCAAGTCTTCATCTCAGATAATGCACAAATAAGACGTTAATTCAAATTAATCATATATTACTGAAGTTTTGATTTTGATACTATTTCTGCAACAAATACAAACTTATCTTAACAAAAGAATTAATAATATCAAGAGTGTATATATACTGTTAACTGTAACTTTTCATTTGAGTCCTTGTTTTGAGATTTCATGAAATTTCTTCATCACTTCCTTCTCAATTTCAAAGGTCATGTGCGCTTTTTTACGACTCGCATCTGTAAGATTTGGGATACAAGGACCAGCAAAACAAAGTTTTGCATCAACTATTCCTATGTCTTCTTTCGTCGGCCAATCCCAGTTTAAGTGAGAAGGGTCACTTGAATTTTCTACTTTCTTGAGAAACTGCATTTCCACCTGATCAGCATTTGCTTCAACATCTTCTGCAAAAACCTTCAAAAGCTTGCCCCAGTAATAGGTTCTAGGCTTTGTCCAGAATACAGCGAAGAATTTTCCAATGTTGTGATCATCTAAATGATCAAGGGTAGAGGTAGTGTTTTCTTGGCCTTGGTGATCGGTGTTTTCTTGGCCTTGGTGATCGGTGTTTTCTTGGCCTTGGTGATCAGCGGTTTCTTTTTTATCATTGGCTTCATTAATAACTCCTTGGTTTTCATTGTCTGACTCTCCTGGGATATCTACATCTTCACCACTTCCCTCTTCTTCTGATTCAGTGTCATCACGTACCATGCCCTTAAGCATTTTTCGGAAATCATGGCCCCTGTTTTTATATTGTTTATTTTTCTTGGCTTGGCTCTTAGCCTTCTTTGCCTTTGCTTTTTGTTGTTTTGTCTTTTCTTTCGATCTCTTCTTTTCTTTTTTTGCATTTTCCTCGTCTTCTTTTGCTTTCTTTTTGGCTGCAATTTTTGCTCGATACTCAGGACTTGTCAATACTGCTCCATTCATTGAAATTTTTTGTCTCTTTGGGGTATCTTTTCCACTTGACGTTGGTGTTGTTATTGATGACATTCTTCTTTTTAAAACCTTTTCAAGACTGTCCGTCTCTTTTGGGACAAGTGTAATTGCATACTTATAACCTGGAGGTGCATTACGCTCTAATAGCTTCAAGATCTCCTCTGGTTTCATTAATTGGTTGGATTGTGGTGTACTGCAGGAAGCCATCTGATCATCAAAACTTGAATTGACACTTTCCTCATCAATGGAATCTTGAAATGAACGCACAGAGAAGGGTAACTTCTTTGGTGACTTATTGCGTTTTGATGAGGGCGATTTGCAATTTGACACGGACACCTGTACTGCTTCGTTAAAAGGGCTATCTGCTTGTGAACTGTTTAGGTTGAATGCTATGTTTGATTCTTTGGTTTGATTGATTAAGATGGGAGATCCATCCTCGTCAACCGGTGATCCTTCTTCTCTCCACTTCATGTAAGAGTTTAGTTTCACTTTGTCTAGGCGAGAAACCTTGTACTTTGTTTCATCTACTGGAAAAATTCCAGTAGTGTTGAAAGCAGAAATGATATTTTCTTTTGTCAAGCCTTTTTTCCAAATGCTTCCAATTAGATTACAAAAGGCAGGTTTTTGAAGCTTTTGGCGTCCATCAGTTCTATGCACAAACTCTGTAAGGTACTGCTCATAGTGAACCTTTAAGGGATTGAAACAGCCAACATCTCTAGTGGCTGCAACACATCTGTACAATGGGCTGGCAACTTTATTAAGGATATATTTTGCTCCATTGCAAAATCAATTGTAGCAGTTGACAAATGAGTCATATGACCATCAAATGTCAACAATAGTGGTCTTGCTACTACTGACTCAGCAAATTTTCTGAACCAATGATCAAATATCTTTGTGGTCATCCAACCACTGTCACTTACACTAAAGTAAGTGTTTTCTAGAGCATCTGCTCCTAACCATGTCGATTGAAGATTCTTTCCCCTAAAAATGATGAGGGGGTCCAGTGAAGTACCATCAGCACAGCACACAGCCAAGACTGTTGTATTTTCCCTGTTTGAGCCATTTGTAACTTGAATACATTTCTTGCCAATCTCACCCACATATTTATATTTTGAGGGGTCTGTTGGAAACCCTGATTCGTCACAGTTGTAAACACACTCGGGTTTATCCTTTATTCCAAGACGCTCAACTTCATTGTTCAGTGTTTCAAAAAATCGGTATATGACAAAAGGATCAGAGGTTACATTCTTCCGGGCTAATTGCATCTGCCCTCCCTTCTTAAGGCTCAACTTATGGCGCTTCAAAAATGACCTTGTCCAGTCATGACCTGGTATATTATCCTTGAAACGTGTCTTTAAGTTTTTCATAACAACAAAGTCTTGGACTATTTGTCTGAGCTCTATGAGTGTTGGACAAAAGCCTGAAAAATAATACAATAATAATATTCATTTGTAGATTGTATGACACTCTCATAAAAGCACAGAAATAATACAATAATAATATTCATTTGTAGATTGTATGACACTCTCATAAAAGCACAGAAATTAACTGAAAGAAAACTGATGTATATACCTAGTTCTGACATCTTTTTGATGCATTCGGCTAGATGGTTTTCATCCTCTGCAGAAAGGTCATTCTTGCGACCTTGTTTCTTTCTATTGAAATGACCTTTTGCTTCCAAAACTCTTTTTCTTAACATCGAAATTGAAATGTGATACTTCTTAGCTGTTTTATACACCGTCGCCCCGTTCTTAACTTCATCTACAGCAGTGTTAATAGAGGCTTCAGTGTATAGTTTGGGTTTTGGTCTATATGACCTAACCATTTTAGAAAGTTTGTTGATTTACTTAATAATATGCAATTATATAGTTAGTAATCTAAAATGAATAGAAGTAAATAATTATTTTACACCTACCATCTCCAATTTTACCATTATTACTGTAGTGGGGTAAAAAAAAATAAACATTGGGTAATTAAAAATATATTATTTTTTACCCCATTTATCAAAAAAAAATTGGGGTAAAAAAAACCATAGTCATTCCAGAATAACAGCCTACTCAGAGTAAAATCAATATATACCAAGTAACACCATATGATACTTGTATTATGACAGCATTAACAAAACTTTAACCCAAGTCTACCAAAAAGCTGAAATAAAAAGTTAATGCATGTGGTTTGAAAGTTGTTTGTCATAATTTTTCAAACATCCAAAGTTAAATAATCATAAATTAAAAACTATTAACCTTGAAAACTTAATACTTGGCCAAAATATGCTTCAGATATTCCTATAAATGAAAAATCAGCCAAAACTAAAAATTCAGCCATTGTTTTTTTTTACCCTGATTTTGTTGATGTTTTTTTTTACCCCTGCTGACTACTACAAAACCATAAAACATTCAAGAAACCAAACAGTGGTGCACTAAATAGCCTTTGTTACAACAATATATGGCAGTGTATAAGGGAGTATATAAGGAAGCATATTAGCCAATTTGTATTATCATCCTACTACTTAACAAGGCATGTGGAAAAATCCACTAAGGTAGGAGAACGATGAAAGAGAATGATTACTTGAGTTTTGATGACGTCAATTTGCTAAGGAAGAATTTTGTGGAAAGAAATTTTTGTGGAACTTATTTTTTGTCATTAAAAAGCCTAAATTGAAAAAAAATTTCACAACTTGTTTTTGCAGTTGGAAGTTCTCCTCCATGAAACTAAAGTCTGGTCATACGGTATTAGTAAGATTTTACGCATTTGACGATTTTCTTTTTTACATTCAAAGTTTGTAATGTATAATTTTCCAAAAATTAATATGCAACAGGCCACACTCAAGAATACCTTAAAGGAAAAACTTTTGTAGTAATTTAACCTTAATTTCAGCGAAACTTATCTCACCCTGAAATGTTGGTCGACTGTGAAAGTTTATTCTCACTGAAATGTCTTGAAAGATTTGACTGTGAAAGTTTATTTCTGAAATTTTGCAGTAATTTTGGTACGCAAAAGTTTCTTCTTGCCAGAACCTTGTCCCAGGGCTTGTTTGCTAGGCTTTTTGTTCATGTTAACATCACCCAGCATACAAAAAACCTACCTGTGTCTATACAACTCGGTCAGGGTTTATCTCCCAATGAGGTAGAAAGTACTAAGTAGGCATTTTGTATTGCGTTCAGAAGGCCGGTGACCAAGGAGCTTGGAGAGAAAGCTCAAATTGTTTTGACCAGTATATACTCCAATAATTAGCAAAAGTTGCAAAATATAATAATTTTGTTTGATAAAAGAGTATGCTGCATCGTTTAGCTAGTATTATTTTTGCTCAGGAGGTATATATATATAACCTTTAAACTCAATTTTTAAACAAGGAAATATATATTTTATTCAACGTTGTAAATCCAGTATATATATAAAAAATTTAATTTACACATTGGATATTATATATAAGTAAAACAGTAGATATTTGTTGATACTTTTTCACCTGCCCTAATTCTGCAATTTCAATAAAACTAATGTCCTTTTGAATTTGTTTATTTCCTACTAGTCTATAAAGCCCTTGGAAAAATCCACTTAGCAAGAGGAAAAACTACAAAGAGCCGTCATTTAAATTTCGATGATGTCAGCACTGTCAAGTTCATATATAATTCAGGATTTTGTTAACCCGCGTAGCATTTATTGTGAAGAGCTTGAAACTCAGATCGAAATAATGTATATATATGGACATATACATTAAGGAAAAGTTATGGAGAGATATATTATATATATCTTTAAAAACGTCAGACGTCAGCAACCCATCCACAAAACAAATTGTGTAGAGCTTAAAGCGCTGATCAAGAAAATGTATATATGTGCTTTTGATGAATGGTTAATGAGATATAAGGGTTTAAAAATTTTCCTGACGTCAGCAAAGACCTGTCAAAACACACAATTTATTTTAGAAATTTGTATATATACACCTGTTGCCTTCATCGTTTAGATTTTGAAACGCTGATCAAGAAAATGTATAGGATCATGTATCTTTGACAAACGGTTGCAGAGATATTGGGTTTAAATGTTTTTTGATGACGTCATTGACCCGTCCATTCCGAAACGAATTCAGAGACCCAGGTTTAGGAAACATACCCAAATTTTTCCAAGGGGGTCCCTAGTTACTCACGCGGTGAAAAATGACTGACGTCACCACTCATTTCCAAGTTATTTAGCCTCGCAGTTTTAAGTGCAGTGTATTGGCTTCATTAATTTAATAATAAGATATTGACGTTAAAGTGACGCCGCACCATAACAGTATCAGAAAATTTTACATTTGAGACACAGCTTTTTCGGCCACGAAAAAAGACATACTCTCTGTATATTATTATATATAGAGATAGCTAGCTAGCTATTATATTTACAGCACAATTCACAAACTTAAAAAAACTAAGACCTGTAAACACAAGTCTACACTAAACGACACCATAGAGACAACGGTCTAGCTATTCTTCTGCTCGGAATGTCAAGCCACTTTCAGCTTATTGCTCAGGGCAAAAACACAGATGGAGATGTCTCGGACAAACTCTAACAAAAAAGAAGAACTAGCTACAAGAAGTAGCTGTTAAAGAACAGCATGGTTTTCCTCAACTAGTATGATCAAATCCAGACCAACTAATATATTAGAAATAAGTAGAAGTGGAGAACACACAAAAGTCATTTCAAACATTTAAAGAATGTAAAAAAGGGTCTAGAAAAACAACTCGCCATTGCAGAGTAAAATTTTACGGACCCGATCAGCATAAGCTGAATTTCTTGCACGATCCTCAGACCGATATTTTATAATCAAGAAAAAATGGTAGAAATCAACAGGAATTTTATCACTTTTCTGTTTCTGGAAGGTTACACCCTCTTTTATGAGAATCGTACTTTTAAATTGTACGTTTAGTTGTCCGTTCCGTAATTATGCCTAATTAATCAGTGAAAATAAACACACTTCCACTCCGTCCGAGATTGTCAGAGAGAGAAAAAGAGCCCTGGGGACGAGGTTGACTTCCACTACAAATACAGATCTCACGGACAAGATGGAAATATATCCCAGTGAATAAATAGGATATAACAACAAACACGAACAGCATGATTGGCATGATGAGCATTAGACTACCCGAGTTGTGGATGTGTAAAGATAGATAGGATCTAATTAAAAGTATTTAAGCATAGTCAAGTAAGATAGGAGACAAACAAAATTATTTTTTAATTTCTGAGACAGGAAAGACTCAAGAACTTCGACTAGTAGTATGTCATCTTAGTTAACAACCGTGTGCTATCGATAGACGTAACACAATCTAATTTACAATACAAAGTGGACTCTTAGTATCTCAGAAATGCGCCATCTCGAACATAATTTTTGGTCCTGTCAGCATTTACAACCTCGAAAACTAAAATTTGTCCCGCCATCTCGAACTTTTTGTCAGGTCCATCGAGAGTTTGAGATAACGGGAAATCGTAGCTACGTTGATGCGAAGAAAACCAGTCTAGGAGCAAGACTATCCTTGGGACCAATGCTGCAAACAGTAGATGTAGGGAGTCACTCAATACACAATTTTGGGTTTCAGGTGTGTAAAACCCCCGCCTCTATAGAGATCCCCCGACACCCCCCGTAAAATCTATGACTTCATGTAATATCCGCACGAAACCGTGTGACGTCTTCAGCACAAATGATGATAAATGATAAATTCTGCTGATATCAGCAAAAACATCTGCGCATGCGCAAAAATCTGATAAATACGATAAACTCCACCGATTATATCATGCGCAAGTTGAGTAAAATAATTCAAAATTTTCTGTGACCGGTGTTTTTCCGAGGATGAAAAAAATGATCTTGAAAAGTGGTGGAAAAAAATATATATAATAAATGAGTACCAAATTAGCATTCGAAATATTTCAAGATATATTGGAATTATTTTTTATCAGCGTTGGAATCTCTCTCCCAGCGATGACATTGACCCTCATATTAGATAATGCAAGAGATAGGAATTTGATTGAAGAACTAAAGGTCAAGGTTCGTGATTTAGAGAAAGAAATCGAAGAAAAGGTTAGGGTTCGTGATTTAAAAGAGTAATGAAACTATACAGCAGATATAGGGAAATGTTCCTTCTGGCGCAGTCGCGTGTGCATACGCAGTGACGTCACGGTCAAGTCACAACAAATCCCTATTATGCAATACTTAATAGGGTAAATTCCCTATCATGCAGTGTTGAGTAGGGGTAAGTCCCTATAAATTGATGACGTCATTAAATACAGCAAATGAGTTAAAATTCTAGCGCAGGGTAATTCCCTAATGATACTAATAATCATCAATAATCAACGCATGCGCAATAAAGACACGCTAGGTCGAGCAGAATGAAATCTTCTGACAAAGTAAAAAACTCTACAATAAAGAAATGAATACATATACCGTGAAACAATTACGTGATATTGCGAAAACCCGTGGCTTATCCGGGTATTATAGACTACGCAAGGCTGAATTGATTTCTTTATTGGAGGAGCAACCTAGGAGGGCTATAGCACAAGAGGATATGGACCTCTTCGAGAGACAGGAACTGGCGAAGACCCGTCCAGCTATAGGGGGTAAAATCAGGGAATGGCATAACTGGGTATTACCCCCATCCGAGATGGATATATTCGAGAAACAGGAGCTGTCGAAAAATCGTTCTGTTGTAAGAGATGGGATGAAGGGATGGTACAACTGGTTAGTTGATGCTGTCCCCAAACCTATAAAAGAGGGGGTCAAGAGGACCTATGCAGCCTTTAAACGTGGGGTGATGGGACTATATGGCATGGCAGCCAACATAAAACCTACACTTCATAATGAGGTAGAAAAGGAGGCCGAGGAAGACTATCTAAATGAACAGCCAGGGCAAGATTTTACCCCCCAGGAACATAAGCATGCTCACCATAGGACCTTCCGAAGTTTTCGCATTCCCGGTATAGGAGGAGCGGACGTTGACGGGTATATAGGGATGGTGCGACCAAACGTGAAAACCTTGGTTGAGGGACAAGTAGAAGATATGGGGTCGGCAAAGATACAGCTGTCACTATGGATCATGTGGAAGAAACCAATAGAGGGAACCAAGGACAAGTATGAGGAGGCGAATAAAGTCTTCCATAGTAATATGGCCTCAGCATTCCAGGGTAGCAACGTAGATGACATGCTGGATATAATGTTTACACAGGTTAAAACACATGTGGAAAATCCAGCACTACCCAAAAGTGGCTTTACGATCGGTCGTATCCTACACCTTGATATTGACTTCCACAAATTGAGACTAACAAGGGCTCATCGTATGTCGAACTACCTAAATGGGTAGCCTCAAAGAAGGCAATTATTAATCCTAAAAACGAGGATGAGGAGTGCTTCAAATGGGCCGTTATAGCATCCCTGCATCATGAGGAGATTGAAAAAGACCCACAAAGAATCGGCAAGCTGAAACCCTATATGGACCTTTATAACTGGGATGGTATAGAGTTCCCAACAAGTATCAAAAGTATATACAAATTTGAGGCGAATAACACCGACATTGCGGTAAATGTCCTATATATAACGGGAAAAAAGATCAACATCCTACGTCGATCGGTGCGCAACGGACGTACCAAGGTGATGACCCTATTGCTTATCACTGATGACAAAAAGACTCACTATAAAGCTGTCAAAAGTTTATCGAGGCTCCTGGGCAAGGAGATCTCGAATAATAGAAATGCAATGCATTTTTGCTTAAACTGCCTACAAGGCTTTCCCACAGCTGAATCGAGGGATAAGCATTATAGGTATTGCATAGACCATGAGGCTGTTAAAATTACGATGCCAACAGAGGCCGAAAAATGGTTATTCTACAGGGATGGCCAGATGCAATTTAAGGTACCCTTTGCCATCTATGCAGACTTCGAGAGTCTACTCATCCCAATGGAAGATGCGAGAGGCAAAAAGACTAAAAAGCTGAACAAACATGTACCATCTGGATGGTGCACATATAGCACCTTTGCCTATGGGGATGTTCCGGACCCTCTGACAGTCTACAGGGGGGAGGACTGTGTGACGAGGTTCGTCAACCATCTTGAGGACGAGGTGAAACGTCTCTACTATACCTACCCGCAGCAAGACATGCTGCCCCTAACAGAGGTGCTAAAAAGGGAACATGACGCGGCCTCGAAATGCCATATCTGTCTAAAGCCCTTCGATGACTGTGAGAATAACAACAAAGTTCGGGACCATTGTCACTATACGGGGTTATATAGGGGCGCTGCGCATAACAGCTGTAACCTTAAATATAAGATACCCAGTCACATACCAGTGATCTTCCACAACCTCTCGGGGTACGACGCACACCTGTTTATCCGAGAACTAGGCGAGAAGTACGACACCCAGGACATCGGATGCATTGCGGAGAACCCGGAGAAATATATCAGCTTTAACGTTAAAATTAAGGTACCCCTTGGAGGTATGGGATATGGTGATGGAGAGATGTATAAAAAGATTGAGATTAGATTCATAGATTCCTGTCGGTTTATGGCATCCTCGTTAGACAAATTAGCAAGCAATCTCATTGGTACAAACGCCGCTGGTATGAAATGTCATCAGTGTGCAGATACCTGTCTTGAATTCCAGGACATAGACGCCGACTATATGGCAAGTTTTTGGTGCAAAATTGCGACTCGAGTACCACGAAGCAGCTTAATCAAGATCGGGTAAGGACAAATGTACCATCCATGGCAAGTTTCATCGATAAAGATGATTTCTTCAGGCTAATGCTTCGCAAGGGCGTATATCCGTATGAGTACATGGATGGATGGCATCGATTCGAGGAGCTGGAACTACCTCCCAAGAAGGCCTTCTACAGCAAGCTGAATATGAAGGGCATCAGCGACAGGGACTATGCATACGCAAAAGAGGTATGGAATGTTATTACTCCAGGTGGCGATGATGTTACCATGGGAGACTATCACGATATCTATCTGACCATAGACGTCCTGCTATTGGCCGACGTCTTCGAGACATTTCGAGGCGTCTGCCTGGACAACTACAGCCTTGATCCCGCCCATTTTTACAGCGCACCCGGGTTAGCCTGGAAGGCAGCCATAAAATTTACAGGTATAAGGCTAGAACTCCTTACGGACCCCGACATGCTCCTCATGTTCGAGAAGGTTATAAGAGGAGGTATAGTCCAGGCCGTACATCGATATGCCAAAGCAAATAATAAGTATATGGGGGAGCAGTATAATCCTAATGAGGAGTCCTCCTACATTCAATACCTCGATGCCAACAATTTGTATGGCTGGGCAATGAGGCAGGATCTACCAACGGACGGGTTCAAATGGGTTCGGAATGTTGAGGCATTCACCGAAAGGCGGATCGGGAAGCTCGTTGAGGATAATAGGCATGGGTACATCTTAGAGGTAGATATCGACTACCCGGAGAGACTACACGACAGGCATAACGAGTTGCCGTTCCTACCCGAACGCAAGATGGTGCATAAAGTTGAGAAGCTGGTCCCGAATCTGGGTGATAAACGTCGATATGTGTTGCATATCAGAGCCCTTCATGAGGCTATAAAACATGGGCTTAAGCTCAAAAAAGTACACAGAGTCATCCGGTTCAACCAGAAGGCATGGTTGAAAGGGTACATCGATCACAACACGAGGCTGAGAACAAACGCGAGGAACGAGTTCGAAAAGGACTTTTACAAGCTCATGAACCTCTCGGTATTTGGCAAGACGATGGAGAACATTAGGAACCACCGCAACATCCAACTGGTCACCAATGAGGAGAAGTACACGAAGCTTGTGATGAAGCCGAATTTCAAGGGTGTAAATCGTTTTAGCAAGCACCTCCTAGGTGTAGAGATGGGCAAGACCGAAATTAAGATGAATAAGCCGGTATACATTGGCCAGGCCATCCTGGATTTGTCAAAGATAGTGATGTATGAGTTCCACTATAATTTCATGCAACCTAAATATGGTAGTAAGTTGCGGCTATGCTACATGGATACAGACAGCTTCGTTTACCATATCAAGACACATGATTTTTACAAGGATATAGCCAACGACGTTGAAGCACGCTTCGATACAAGTGCATATAATCCCGATGATGGAAGGCCTCTTCCTATAGGGAAAAACAAGAAGGTGGTGGGCTTGATGAAGGACGAGCTTGGTGGCAAAATCATGACAGAGTTCATTACGTTGAGGGCCAAGGCATACGCCTATAAGAGCCTTACCAAGGAAGGCGGTGATCGAAAAGCGAAGGGTGTGAAGAAATGTGTCACCAAGAAATCCATCACTTTCGATGACTATCAACGATGTCTGGAAGAGGGCGTTGACATATACAAAAGCCAGATCCTGATACAAAACAAGGGCCATAAGGTATATACCCAAGAAGTATTGAAGTTGGCACTCAACAGGGCAGACGATAAACGTATCGTACAACCGGACCAGATGACAACACTTGCCAGAGGCCATTACCGCCTGGCGTCTACAGGGGAATAAAATGGAAGTGTGTTTGTATATCGCTATAATCCTACCGTATGCCCTGATTGCCTATGTTCTATGTCGACATCGACTACTAATAAAGAGAATGTCTGATATCGCACAAGTATTCGACACGGCCTCTGCAGAATATGAACACGTTGAGAAACCTACTGACAAACGTCAGGCTTTGAAGGAGGCCCTACGCAAAGGCAAGGGGCATCTTCTGCCCAAGAAATGCACAGAAGGGTTTGTTGACAAGGCACCTGATGAGGCAATCGACAAGGTACATACCGAGTACCTTCAACGAGAACTCCACGAAAAGGGGGAAAAGACGGCCAGGGCACTGTCTACCCATGTTATCAACCTCTATGCTAGCATGATTGGAAATATAGTTGATATTGACAGTGTTGATGAATTGCGGAGGGATATTGAAGAGGACCCTATTATCAGGGATAGTATGACAGATCTAGGTATTCTGGTGTACTGCACCATTGGGAGGTGTCTGGCACCCCTCTTGGTGGCAGGACATACAGCGAGGCATATGAGCAAGAAGAAAGAGGATGCGGAGGAGACTAAAGATAACAAATATGAGCAGCGTGTGTAGCATTATCATCAATCAACAGCAACCCGAGACCACGGAAAAAATTGTTGAGGTACACAAAAAGCACCCGGGAAGAGTTGCCCAGGGGCACAGGCTAGCGGCGTTGATGAGGGAGAGGAAGCTTGGAATAGCTCCACCAAAGAAAGAACCCATGACGTTTGGGGAGTTCTTGAGATACTTCGAGAGAGATTTAAACACCCCCGAGGCTATACTCAAGGGGATAAAAGAGACCATGGAGATCCTTGAGGACCAGGACCTTACTATCCATCTTGATGTAAAAAAGAAGTAATTTGTTATAAGTTTTAGGACTTATAACAAATGAGTGAACAAGAAGGGAAACAAGAGGAGAGCGTCATAACCAAGAAAAATGAGGGTCGTGTTGCTGCTGGCAAGAGACTTGCTGAATGGAACCGAAAGAACAAGGCCGACTTACAGAAGAACGTGGGCAAAGATACTTCACAAGATGATCAGGAACCTGTCGCAGGTCCTCACAGGTCCATGGATAATGTATATCTTTATGGTGTAGGGACGCTTGCCGTGCTTGCGATAGCCGTTGGCGTTTGGTATAAGTTTGCCAGCCCTGCCAAAAATGGTGGAGAAACCCACAAATCAACCCCCGAACCTCAACAAAAGGGTAAGGCTCATCCTGATTTTTTTAAAATGATGTAATATAAATGACAAGCAACGTAACCCCGAAGGAAAAAGATATTTTGGACATGTTGTACGAAACAGTCGTGGACCTTAGCTTCACATTCGCCTATGCTATGGCGGGTAAGAAATTTTTGGGTATTTCACGCGCATCTGCCAAAATGGATATGAATTACGTCCTAAAGATGACCGCCTACTTCGCGGCAGGCCAAGCAAGTCGTGAAATGGCTGTATCCAAAAAATGGATCCCCGCAAGCATCGTGCCCAAACCAAAATGAGCGCCCGGTAAAATTTATATCTCTCTACGTGAGATATAAATCAACATGGAAGAGACAAAAAACTGCTCAAAATGCAAAAAAGTCTTAACCCTTGATAATTTCGGGGTTAAGACTTGTGGTCAGCTAAATCAGCAGTGCATAAATTGTCTCAATATTAGCAAGACATCACGCAACAAACATCGTACAAAATGTGAACATATAGGAACTCAGCCTCTATATGAGTTAATGAATATTTGTCGGGCCCATATGGAGGCCCAGTTTTCTGAGGGCTACACCTGCTCTACGAGTATTTGCATATAGATAACAAGATACCTTTTAAGTATGTTGAAACCGGTAAGTACCCAACGCTTGCCGATGTTTCCAAAGCATTACGCAGGGCGAGCAAATGGATAGTAAATGAATAAAATCTGTATAAAATGTAAAAAACTGTTAACCCTGGACAGTTTCAAGTTTAGAGGGAATAGCCGAACAAAAAGCTGCATAGATTGCCTCGATAAAGCTAAGGCTAGGCGGCGTATAAAATGTAAGGACCCTGTTATCGAACAAAAGGTAGACATTCTTACCACTGATAGCGAAATTAGAGATATTCAACAGGATAAAGATTACCTGCTTTTGTATACCCTATTTACATACAACATCATATCCAAGTACGCCGAACTCGTTGAAGCGCCAACCGATGTCAGCCAGGAAAAGGAACTGCTTGTTAAAATATATCGCAAGGTACTGAGATGCCTGGATGGAAAATTAACATATACTCCACTACCACTTGAATATAAGGCCCAGAATACCAAGCACTGCCCTGCCTGCCGGGGGTCTTTGGTGAACAATCACGGCGGTGTGTTGGTATGTTTAAGCTGTGCCGGGGTATATTCAAAGGTATGCGATCAGAAGTGGTTATATTATTAGTAAATGAACGTTGTGAGGGAACCCCACACGGCTATCTTTACAGGCCCGACAAGTTGTGGCAAGACACAACGTGTCCTTGATTTACTTGAAAACGAATATAAAAAACACTATCACAACATAGTGATACTTTGCCCTACCCTACGATGGAATACCACCTATTTGGAAAGGGCCTCGCTCTGGAGGGACGACTATGTATTTTTAATAGACCACAGGGACCAGTTGTTTGAATGGATAGCTAAATTGTCGTCGCTGCTGAAAGGCGAAGAGACGTTGGTTGTGGTTAACGATCTGATTTCTGACGAGAGTCTCGATAAACGACGACAGCCCCTGCTTGAATTGGCTATTTCAGGTAGGCATCGCAAGCACAGCTTATGGCTATTGACGCAGTCCTACACGGCCTTACCTAAAAATTTGAGGAGACAGAAAAAAGCCCTGTTTTTGTGGTACCCCCATGAACGAGCGACATGAGGCTAATCGACGAAGAGACGAACATGATCTCCAATTGGGATGATGTTAAGGCTGAGTTGAAAAAATCGAAACACTCCTGCCTGTACGTGAGGCTGGAACACCCTCGAGCTTGGAGGATTCTAGAATGACCATTGCGGGGGAGAGGCTCTGAATATATGATAAAAAAGATGTCTTTGGAAAAGCTTGTTATGGTGCTTGCACCACATATAGAAATCGTATACGACGATTGTGATGCTCCATGGTTCAAAAGAGCTGATCAAGGGAGGTTTTTGGGTATTGTAAATGTTAGGCAGTATGGAATTGATCGCCATATGATAACATCAAGAGGAGAACTGGAGGGCATGATGGGATCTGTACCGGCTGGGTACAGCCGGTCAGGTATGCTAGGAGGAGGGATAAATAGGCATGATATATTTATTTTCGCCAAGGCTGTTACGGAAATCTTGGTTCGATGCAAAAGTTTGGATGCCATTAAAATTGCGAGGCGTTGTGGTATAGAAATCCACAACATAAAGTTTTTATCCAAGGAG